>ML338061.1:0-33265 GCA_005239505.1 Nicotiana paniculata | reverse complement strand
GGTGGTTATTTTTCTTTGGGGGGTGATTAATACCAGGAAAATTTCTTCTTTGTCCACGACCACAGCCACGGCCACGACCACGGCCATTAATAGGTCCACGACCTTTCTCACGTTTGGCATAATGGGAATACACTTCATTCACTTCAGGCAATGGTGTAGACCCAGTGGGTCGATTTTCGTGATTTCTCATGAGCAAGTCATTATTTCGCTCAGCCACAAGGAGAAGAGAAATCAACTCTGAGTACTTCTTGAAACCTTTCTCTCGGTATTGCTGTTGCAAGACCATATTGGAAGCATGAAACGTTGTAAACGTTTTTTCAAGCATATCATAATCAGTGATAGTATCTCCACAGAGTTTCAATTTAGAAGTAATTCTGAACATTGCAGAATTATATTCAGAAACAGACTTAAAGTCTTGGAGCCTCAGATGAGCCCAATCATATCGTGCTTGTGGAAGAGTGACCAACTTTAAGTTGTCATATCTTTCTTTTAAGCCATTCCACAAAACAAGTGGATCTTTGACTGTGAGATATTCTATTTTCAACCCTTCATCAAGGTGATGGCGCAAGAAAATCAAGGCCTTAGCACAGTCTTGGGTAGATGCTTTATTTTTATCTTTAATGGCGTCTCCAAGACCCATTGCATCTAAATGGATTTCAGCATCCAACACCCATGTCATATAGTTCTTGCCTGAAATTTCAAGGGCAGCGAACTTTCTTTTTATAATGTCAGTAAAAGGAGAGGAGAAAAGTTATACCTTAATCTTTTCAAAGAGCTTCTTGAGACGGTAGAGTCTCGTGCTGATAACGTGTTATGAAACAATAAAGAACAAGAACAATATTGCAGAGAAAGAGAGAGGAAATTGTTATTGAATTTTGGGATGATTTACAATGGGGTAAGACCTCTCTATTTATTGGGGGAAAATGACTTAGCCACAAAGTATAACTCTTTAAAAAGATAGACATTCACTCTAAATAGAGTTCTATTTATAACAAAATGGGTATTGTTAAATTGTTGACTCCCGTTTGCCCCGTAAGCAAAATTTAAGATCAAAAGTCAAACTTGTTAAACTTGAAGGGTTCCTTCCTGTAAATCACCCTAACTAATTAACAATATTATAATTGGGCTTGTTATTACAAGCAATATGGGGCATAATGCTCATAATAGTCGGTAATTACATAATTTTATACATGATTAATGGATTCTTTTATATATTGGTTAGCTAATATAATTTATTTTTATCGATCAACCAAATATTTAGCATTCCCTACATAAGGACTGTACTATAACATCCCAATATAAAATATATTGGGAAAAGCATAGAAATAATCAATTTAAACTCAAATTTACCAACCTCTAACCCAAAATCAGACACTTACCAAAAGTAGCCGAAAACTAGAGACACACACAAGGAAGGATTCTGCCATCCGAGAATCACGCTAAAGAACTTCCTTCCTTCCCTTTTTTCAAGCGTATCAATTTCACAGAGACCTACATTCTGTAAATTAAGGCATTCTTTCCCAAAAAATTCTCAAACAAAGCTCCACATTTCACTCAAAAATCGATCAATTTCACTGTAGAAGCAACAATTTCATTTCACGATTTCTCTGCAGATACAACTTTGATGAACGAACTACAAACTACAACCAAAACCAATCAAAGAATTAGTGATTTTTTACCTAATTTCAGCTACTTCAATGGCAAATTTACCAATTTTTATTCAGTATGGTGGCCGATGGAATGTTGGCAACAGTTTTGTAGATTACATGCCGATGTTGTGATAGTTACTCCGAATATAAGTCTTGAAATTTTGTAGACGTGATTTCGAAATAACTTATGATCGATACTTCATTGAATGTTGTTGAAATCAAATACACTGTCAAAAATAGTTCTCCGCCAATAGTGATATACAATAATATGGGTGTATGTGTATATCTTAAGCTGGGGAAAAAACTCAGAATTTACAATGTATCCCCTTTGTATAACATCGAGTGAAAGGGATATGGATAAGATGTAACGACTCAGTCGGTCATTTTGAGAGTTATAGCCCCGATTCCCTATTTTTTGCTTTCCCCGTACCTTTTTCTACTTATGTGACTTGTCGGGAGGTGGTGGTTGTGGTTTCGGAGTGTTTTGGGACACTTAGTCCATAAACAGAAGTTTAACTCTAAGGATTTTGACTGTAGTTGGAAATGAGTGAAGACGACTCCGTTATGGAGTTTCGTTGGTTCCGTTAGCTTCGTTGGGTGATTCTGGACTTAAGAGTGGGTCCAGATTGTGAAGTAGAGCTCTTTAGTTGATTTAGGCTTGAATTGCGAAAGTCCATTTTTTGGAGATTTTGACCGGAAGTGGAATTTTCGATATCGGGGTTGGATTCTAATTCCAGAAGTTGGAGTAGGTCCATAATGTTTAATATGACTTGTGTGCAAAATTTGGGGTCAATCGGACGTGGTTTGATAGATTTCGACATCAATTGTAGAAATTTGAAGTTTCAAATTCATTAAGTTTGAATCGGAGGTTGATTCGTGATTTTAGCGTTGTTTGATGTGATTCGAGGGCTCGATCTGGGCCATTCGGAGTCGGATATTTGTGGGAAAGACATTTCTACCGATTGATTGAGCTTGGTTCGAGGTAAGTGGCTTGCCTAACCTTGTGTGGGGAAAATCCCCTTAGGATTTGGTGTTGTTATGATATGTGAGCGCCATGTATGCGAGGTGACGAGTGCGTACACATGCTGTTTGTTGAAAAATCTAATTTTTACTGAGTAATATTTTATTTTTATCTTAATTGAGTATACTAGAATATGTAGTTATCATGTTAGCCTAAAATAGCAAGTCTACGTGTCTTAATTGCTTACTTGAACTCTTTGCAGCATGCTTAGTGGATTCCTGCTTCTTTTATTGACTTGTACTTAGTCTAAACTATAGGTTTTCTTGCTATAACTATTATCTTCATTGGTATGAGCTGCATATTTACTTTTGGGACTATGGGACGGTATCCTGGGAGATCCCCCTGCACATTTACTTTTGAGACTACAAGGCGGTACCCCGGGAGTTCTCCCTGCATATTTATTTTGGGACTACGTGACGGTATCTCAGAAGTTTCTCCGTTGTTTAACCTGCATGTTGTACTATTATTTGTGATGTCTCCTTTTGTTAAATTTTAGTCTATTATTATACTGTATATTTTTCTGCTTTATTTATTATTTACTAGTGGGCCTGACCTGACCTCGTCACTACTCGACCGAGGTTAGGCTTGGCACTTACTAGGTGCCATTGTGGTGTACTCATGCTACTCTTCTGCACATGTTTTTGTGTGTAGATCCAGGTACATAATTCTAGCCTCGTTATTATTTGTGCACCTGCTGCTACAGAGACTTCAAGGTACATCTGCCCTGTCCACAGACCTAGGAGGTCCCCTCTATCTCTTTTGTAGTTCTTCCTTTACTACTTCTAAATACTAATGTATAGAACAGTTAGTCAAATTCTTAGAAACTTGTGACTTATGATGTTTTGGGACTTGGGTAAGTTCTATATATTCCGTGAATTTCTATTGTATATGCCAAGTGGCGTTGCTTTCAATTATTAAATTATCAGTTGTTATCAGTTGTTAAGATTTATGCTTTCAATTTTATTTTTTTCGCAAAATGTTAGGCTAACCTAGTCGGAGAGACTAGGTGCCGTCGCGACCTCTCATAGATGGAAGGTTGGGTTGTGACAGGTTGGTATCAGAGCTCTAGGTTCTTAGGTGTCGTGAGTCACAAGACAGTCTATTAGAGTCTCGCGGATCGGTACAGAGATGTATGTACTTATCTTTGGGAAGCTACGGAACTGTTAGGAAAATTATACTTCTTTTATTCCTTGTCGTGAAAAATTTGTTGACATCAAAATTCTAAACTTATGTATTCTATTCTTTCTCATAGATGGTGAGGACCCGTACCGGAGGATCTGATGACCAGGCACCCGTGCCCCCTACTAGAGCCGCGAGAGATCGGGGTTGGGGAGAGGACGAGGACGACCATGCAGTGCAACCAGAGCACCCGTGCGAGCTGCGACAGAGGAGCCCCCAGTAGCTCCAGGTGGAGGGCAGGCACCTGAGGTACCTGTTGCTGCACTACCCTTCCAGGAGACTCTAGCCTAGTTCATGATCATGTTCATCACCTTAGCTCAGACTGGATTGATTCCACTTGGTCCTGCCACATCTCAGGCCTGGGGAAGGGCATTGACTCTCGCATCCCATACCCCTAAGTAGTGGGTACGGGTCGACTGGGCTCCATAGTTTATATCTATGCATCCAGTATCTCCGGTCCAGCACAATGCTAAGACAACAGCTTGTGAGGTGGAGCAGCTCAGACTTGAGAGGTACATGAAGTACCACCCTCCTACCTTCAGCAGATTGGAGACAGATGATGCCCAGGGTTTTCTGGAGGAGTGTATTTGTATTCTCCGTACTATGGGTGTAGCTGAGACGAGTGAGGTTACTTTCACCAAATTCTAACTTAGAGGAGCAGCTTATCAGTGGTGGCATGCTTATAAGTTGAGTAGTCCGGTTCAGGTAGCTTGACTTACACGAAATCAGCTCTCGGACATGTTTTTGATATAGTATGTCCCTCAGAGCCTCAGGGACTCATGGTGCGTGGAGTTTGAGCAAATGCGCCAGGATTCTATGAATGTGTCAGAGTATGCAATTCGCTTCAGTGATTTGGCCCGACATGCACCTCCCTTGGTTGCCACAGTTCGAGAGAGGGTTCATCGGTTTATTGAGGGACTCCACCCTAGTATCATGATTGGTATGGTCAGGGAGCTGGAGATGGATATTTCTTACAAGCAGGTTGTGAGTATTTCTATGAGATTGGAGGAAATGCTCGCTCGGGATAGAGAGGAGAGGGAGGCCAAGAGGTCTCGAGCGTCTGGCACTTATAGTGGTACTCATTCCCCAGATGCAGCTCCTCATAGTAGGGGCTATGTGAGTCGCCCCGTTCATTCAGCTCTTCCAGCCGCCAGTGGATTCCAGCCCCTACTAGGCCCTAGGAGTCTTATTATGCACCGCCAGTATCTAGTGTGCCTTCTGTACAGGGTGCTTTTAGTGGCCAGTCCAGCAGACTTGGCCCGAGCCAGTCACAACAGCCACGCCCTCTGAGATCTTGTTTTAAGTATGGCGACACTCGCCATATGGTGATGAATTTCCCCAGACTTAGGAGGGGTGCACCTCCAAAGACTTCTCATCCACCACGTCCTCCACCGGGTCCTCAGGTTGTGATTCCAGCACCAGCTACTGCCCCACCTGCTCAGCCAGCTCAGGGTGGAGGTCGGGGAGATCGAGGTCGCCCTAGAGGGGGACGCCAGGCCAGATATTATGCTCTTCGAACTCGTACAGAGGAAATTGCTTCCAACTCTGTCATTACAGTTATTGTCCCGGTCTATCATAGAGATGCATCGGTATTATTTGATCCAGGCTCTACATATTCATATGTGTCCTCTTATTTTGCCCAGTATTTGGGCGTATCTCGGGATTCTTTGAGTTCCCCTGTTTATGTGTCTACTCCTGTGGGAGATTCTCTTCTTGTGGACCGCGTGTATCGGTCGTGTTTGATTACTCTTAGCGGTTTTGAGACCAGAGCCTATTTATTATTGCTCAATATAGTAGACTTTGATGTTATCTTGGGCATGGACTGGTTGTCGCCCAATTATGATATTCTTGATTGTCACGCTAAGACCGTGACGCTGGCTATGCCTGGTCTACCGCGATTAGAGTGGAGGGGTACCTTAGAGTATACTCCCAGCAGAGTTATTTCATTTCTTAAAGCTCAACGAATGGTTGAGAAGGGTGTGACACGTATCTAGCTTTTGTGAGAGATGTCAGTATTGAAACCCTTACAATTAAGTCAGTTCCAGTAGTGAGGGACTTTCCAGATGTGTTTCCAGCTGATCTTCTGGGCATGCCACCCGACAGAGATATTGATTTTGGCATGGATTTGTTGTCGGGCACTCAGTCCATCTCTACTCCTCCATATTGTATGGCTCCTCCTGAGTTGAAAGAATTGAAGGAGCAGTTACAGGATTTGCTTGATAAGGGCTTCATTTGGCCTAGTGTGTCACCTTGGGGTGCTCTGGTCTTGTTTGTGAAGAAAAAGGATGGTTCTATGTGTATGTGCATTGATTATCGCTAGCTGAACAAAGTTACAGTGAAGAACAGGTATCCACTGCCTCGTATTGATGATTTATTTTATCAGCTACAAGGTTCCAGGGTGTTTTCAAAGATTCATTTACATTCCGGTTATCATCAATTGAAGATTCAGGAGCCAGATATCCCGAAGACTGCTTTCAAGACTCGTTATGGTCACTACGAGTTCCTTGTGATGTCTTTTGGGCTGACCAATGCCCCAGCAGATTTTATTCACTTAATGCATAGTGTGTTCCGGCCCTATCTTTACTCATTCGTCATTGTGTTTATTGACGACATTCTAGTGTAGTCCCGGACTTGGGAGGATCATGAGCAGTACCTGAGAACAGTGCTTCAGACCTTGAGAGTAAAGAAGTTATATGCAAAATTTTCAAAGTGTGAGTTTTGTATAGAATCAGTGGCATTCTTGGGTCATGGAGTATCAAGTTATGGGATCAAGGTGGATCCAAAGAAGGTGGAAGCAGTGCAGAGTTGGCCTAAACCATCATCAGCTATGGAGATCCGAAGTTTCCTTAGTTTGGCGGGGTATTACCATCGTTTTGTAAAGGGATTCTCATCTATTGCAGCACCTATGACCAAGTTGACCCAGAAGGGTGCTCTATTCAGGTGGCCAGAGGAGTATGAGGAGAGCTTTCAGAAGCTCAAGACAACTTTGGCTAAAGCCTTAGTATTGGTAGTGCCTACAAGTTCGGGGTGTTATATTGTTTATTGTGATTCATCGCGGGTTGGTCTTCGCACGGTGTTGATGCAGGACGGTAGGGTGATTGCCTACGCGTCCAGACAACTGAAGGTTCATGAAAAAGAACTATCTTATCCATGACCTTGAGTTAGAAGCTATTGTTCATGCCTTGAATATCTGGCGGCACTATTTGTACGGTGTCCCTTGTGAGATTTACACCAATCATCGGAGTTTACAGCATCTCTCAAGCAAAAGCATCTTAACTTGCGTCAGCGGAGGTGGTTGGACCTACTTAAGGGCTATGATAGCATCATTCTTTTACCATCCAGGGATGGCCAATATGATGGTCGATGCTTTGAGTCACCGGACGGAGAGTTTGGGAAGTTTAGCATATCTACCAGCAGTAGAGAGGACATTGGCGTTGGATTTTCAGGCCTTAGCTATTCAGTTTGGATATTTCTTAGCTGAGTCGAGTATTGGCTTGTGTGGTCTCTCGGTCTTCTCTTTATGATCGTAGTAGGGAGCGTCAATATGATGACCCACATCTACTTGTCCTTAAGGAAATGGTCCAGCACGGTGATGCTAAGGAGGTCACTATTAGGGATGATGGTGCATTGAGGATGTAGGGCAGGCTATGTGTGCCCAATGTAGATGATTTGCGTGAGTTGATTCTATAGGAGGCTCACAGTTTGCGGTACTCCATTCATTCGGGTGTTGCAAAGATGTATCAGGACTTGAGGCAGCATTACTAGTGGAGGAGGATGAAGAAGGACATAGTTGAGTATGTAGCTCGGTGTCTAAATTGCCAGCAGGTGAAGTATGAGCATCAGCAGCTAGGTGGGTTGCTTCATAAGTTAGAGATCCCGGAGTGTAAATAGGGGCGAATCACTATGGATTTTGTTGTTGGACTCACACGGACTCAGCGGAGGTTTGATGCAGTTTGGGTGATTGTGGATAGGCTGACCAAGTCAACTCATTTCCTTCCTGTGATGACTACCTGTTCTTCCGAGCAGCTGGCTCAAATTTATATCCGCGAGTTCATCAAGCTTCATGGCGTAATAGTATCTATCATCTCTGACTGGGTTACGCAGTTTACATCACGGTTTTGGAGGGCTGTACAGCATGAGTTGGGTACTCGAGTGGAGCTGAGCACAGCATTTCACCCTCAGGCGGACGGACAGTTCGAGCGCACTATTCAAATATTAGAGCATATGCTCCGTGCATGTGTGATGGAGTTTGGAGGTTCGTGGGATCAGTTCTTGCTACTTGCGGATTTTGCCTACAACAACAGTTATCAGTCGAGCATCTAGATGGTACCGTATGAGGCTCTGTATGGTAGGCGGTGTCAGTCTCTAGTGGCTTGGTTCGAGCCGGGCAAGGCTATATTATTGGGTACAGACTTGGTTAAGGATGCCCTGGACAAGGTGAAGGTGATTCAGGATCGACTTCGCTTATCCCAGTCCAGACAGAAGAGTTATGTGGATCGGAAGGTTTGCGATGTTGCATTCATTGTTGGAGAGCGGGTCTTTCTCCGGATTTTGCCGATGAAGGGCAGCATTCCATGTTTCTATGCTCCGGAAGTATCACGGAAATCCGTCTTATGTGTTGGATTTCAGCTCGGTCCAGTTGGACAAGGATCTATCTTATGTTAAGGAACCAGTGGCTATTTTGGACAGACAGGTTCGAAAGCGGAGGTAAAAAAACATTGCTTCCGTGAAGGTTCAGTGGAAGGGTCAGCCGGTCGAGGAGTCGAATTGGGAGACAGAGCATGATATGCACATCTGTTATCCTCATCTTTTCACCACTTCAGATATGTCTCTATACTCGTTCGAGGACGAATGATTGTTTTAAGAGGGAGAGGATGTAACGACCCGGCCGGTCGTTCTAAGTGTTATAGACCCGATCCTTTGTTTACTACTTCCCCCGTACCTTTTTCTACTTATGTGACTTTCCGGGAGGTGTTGGTTGTGGTTTCAGAGTGTTTTGGGACACTTTGTCCCTAAATGGAAGCTTAAGTTTTAGGATTTTGACTGTAGTTGGAACTATATTAAGACGACTCTAGAATGGAGTTTCGTCGGTTTTGTTAGCTTCATTGGGTGATTCTGGACTTAGGAGCGTGTACGGACTGTGAATTGGAGGTCTGTAGCTGATTTAGGCTTGAATTGGTGAAAGTTGAATTTTTGGAGATTTTGACTGGATGTAGATTTTTTTATATCGGGGTCAGATTCCGATTTCGGAAGTTGAAGGAGGTCCTCAATGTTGACTATGACTTGTGTGCAAAATTTGGGGTCAATCAGACGTGGTTTGATAGGTTGCGGCATCAGTTGTAGAAATTTGAAGTTTCAAGTTCATTAAGTTTGAATTGGAGGGTGATTCGTGTTTTTAGCGTTGTTTTAATGTGATTCGAGGGCTCGACTAAGTTCTTATGGTGTTTTAGGAATGGTTGGTAGGTTTGGTTGAGGTCCCGGGGGCCTCAGGAGTGTTTCGGATGCCTAACGGATTGAATTTGGACTTGGGCAAATGGCTGAAGTTTTCTGGTTCTGGTGTTTCGCACCTACGGAGGGGAGACTGCAGGTGCGGACTCACACGTACGGAAGGTATATCGTAGATGCGGCCCTGGTCTGGGTAGCCAGAGGTCGCAGGTGCGACAAAGGGACCACAGAAGTAGGCCGCTCCTGCGGAGAAGTGATCGCAGAAGCGAAGGCCGAGCTGGGTGAGTTATTGTAGAAGCGGATAAGCGTCTGTAGGTGCGGCCACCTGATCATAGAAGAGAAACTCTTGAATTCAAGTGGAATCCGCACCTGCGATTGAATTTTCGCAGGTGCAGTGCCACAGGTGCGATAATAGGTCCGCAGATGCGGAATTGCTTGGTAGAAAAGATCAAGTTCGAGGGTTTGATTCCCATTTCCAATTTTGGAACTTGAGAGCTCGGTGTGAGGCTATTTTTTGAGGTTTCTTCAAGGAAATTGTTAGGGTAAATGATTCTAACCCGGATTGGACTATATTCTATGAAACTATTACTATTTTTATCATCTAATTAGGGATTTGAGTTGGAAATTTAGGGGGAAATGGTAGAAACTTCCTAGACTAAAATTTTGAGTTTTGAAAGACGATTTGAGGTCGGATTAGAGTATTCTTGTATGGTTGGACTCGTGAGTGAATGAGTGTTCATATTTTATTACTTTTACCCGATTCCGAGACGTGGGCCCGCGGAGGTTTTTTGGGTTGATTTCCTAATTTCTTGTTTTAGCTTAGATTTCATTAATTAGACTAGTTTCTTATAGATATATTTATGGTATGTAATTGATTTTGGCTAGATTTGGACCATTCGGAGTCGGATATTCGTGGGAAAGGCATTTCTACCGATTGATTGAGCTTGGTTCGAGATAAATGGCTTACCTAACCTTGTGTGGGGGAAATCCCCTTAGGATTTGGTGTTGTTATGATATGTGAGCGCCATTTAATGCGAGGTGACGAGTGCGTACACGAGCTATTTGCTGAAAACCCTAATTTTTACAGAGTAATAACCTGTTTTCATCTTAATTGAGTATACTAGCATGTGTAATTATCCTGTTAGCCTATAATAGCATGTGTACATGTCTTAATTGCTTACCTGAACACTTTCTAGCATGTTTAGTGGATTCCTGCTTCTTTTCTTGACTTGTACTTAGTCTAAACTGTAGGTTTTCTTGTTGTAATTGTTATCTTCAATGGTTTGAGCTGCGTATTTACTTTGGGACTGTGGAACGGTATCTCGGGAGATCTCGCTGCATGTTTACTTTTGAGACTACGGGACAGTATCCCAGGAGATTCCCTTTGCACATTTAATTTTGAGACTACGAGGCGGTACCTCGGGAGTTCTCCCTGCATATTTATGTTGGGACTACCAGACGATATCTCGGGAGTTTCCTTGTTGTTTAACCTGCGTGTTGTGCTATTATTTTATGCGTTTCCTTTTGTTAAATTCTATTTTATTATTATACTGTATATCTTCCTGCCTTATTTATTATTTACCTGTGGACCTGACCTGACCTCGTCACTACTCGACCGAGGTTAGGTTTGGCATTTACTGGGTACCATTATGGTGTACTTATGCTACTCTTCTGCACATGTTTTTATGTGCAAATCCAGGTACATCATTCCAGCCTCACTATGAGTTGTGCACCTGCTGCTGTTACAGAGACTTCAAGGTACATCTGCCGCGTTCGCAGACCTAGGAGTCCTCCTCTATCTCTTGTGTAGTTCTTCCTTTACTACTTGTGAATACTGATGTATAGAACAGTTAGTCAAATTTTTAGAAGCTTGTGACTTATGATGTTCCGGGTCTTGGGGAAGTTCTGTGTATATTCCGAGGGTTGTTATTTTTTATGCCGAGCGGCATTGCTTTCAGTTATTAAATTATCTGTTATTGTCAGTTGTTAAGATTTATGCTTTCAATTTCATTATTTTCCTCAAAATGTTAGGCTTACCTAGTCGTAGAGATTAGTTTCTGTCGCGACCTCTCACGGAGGGAAGGTTGGGTCGTGACATATGATCTGCTACAATTCAAATTCTGTTGTGATTTCCTCAGAGAGTGCACAAATATTAGTTATACTGGAGAGATATAATGGTGATACAATTAATATGATTGAGTTTAGGGATGGAGAAGACTGGCAGGATACAGAATCTGATGAAAATACAATAATAATTGACCCTCAACACATAGATGTAGAATAAGTTCAAATTTACAAAGACAAGGTTACGATAGCCAAAGTCATGAAGCACTTGGCAGTAAAGGAAAAATTCAATTTTAAGTTGCATAGATCTAGTGAAAGCAGGTATCAAAATATTTACTGTATAATTATGTATCTCAATGTATATCGTAGTTGATGTTACAAGCATAATTAGCAGAAAATAAGTTGCTTCTTGTAAGTCTGTGGCTATACATTTTTAAGTTGTGGTTTTCACCGTGTAGTACTTTATAGTCATTGTATTTTTTCATCTAGTAATGTTGATGGCAGTATGTATCACTATATATCATTGTATTCATGTCGCTTTGTTTATTGATGGGAAAGTTTTTACCCTTGTCGTAGGTACTGCCTAGTATACATCAACAAGAACTGCAATTGGTGTTTTAAGTCTTCGAGCCTGAAAAAAGTAAAACTTTTCAAGGTCAGAAATTACAGCAAACTGCACTCATGCTCGCTGAAACACAGATCTTATGCACAACGTCAAGCTACTGCAAAACTCCTCGGTAGTCTTCTGATAGACAAGTATAGACCCAAAAACAATATACACTCCTAATGACATAATTGGATACATGAACAAGCAGTATGGTCTTCAAATGATATATATGCAAGCATGGAGATCGAAGGAATATGCAGGTCAACTACTGAGAGGGAACCCGAGCGAATCATATGAAAAGTTGTCAAGCTACTTTTATATGTTGGTTCTTACAAATCCTATGTCGGTGGTAAGTTTGAAAAAGCAGAGGAAGACATGTTCATGTATTCTTTTGTTGCACTATATCCATCTATAAAACTTTGGCAGTATTGCAAACCGGTTGTTGTTGTAGATGGAACCTTTCTTAAATCGACATACAGAGGAACATTATTGATAGCATCCACACAATATCCAACAGGTAAAAATAAGAATAATAATGTTAATATATATATATATATATATATATATATATATATATATATATATATATATATATATATATATATATATATATATATATATATATATTATTCATGTATATACTAAAATATGTTTATATGATTCAATTTATTAGGTAATATCCAACACTCGCATATGCCATAGTAGATTTAGAGAATAATGCTTCTTAAGAGTGGTTTTTCCCGAGGGTCAAGGATGCATTTGGGAAAGGGAGGGAATGTGCATAGTATCAGACAGGCATGCAGGCAGTAAAATGCAGCGACAACATTGTATTCACAAGTACCTCACTGTGTCTGCATATGGCATCTATGGAATAATGTAAAAATAATTACTAGAAGAACCATTTGCAGCTCAAAGATATATTCTTTTCTATGGACAAAGCATACAAAGTTGAGAAGTTTGATTACCACATGGTAGAGGTAGAGAGAATTGATAAGAGGGTCAAAGATTACTTAATCAACGTTGGGTATTAAAGATGGTCCAGAGAACATTCAACTGCCAATAGAACATTGAAAATGACTTCAAACATTGCGGAGTCGATCAATGCAGCGCTCAAGTCTACTAGTGTTACACCCCATGTTTTCATACGTGAGTGTACATCGTAAGTCAATTGNGAGTACCAAGAGGGTTGGAAAGCTTAGAAGCTAAACCAATTGAAGAAAATAAGTTTCGTCGAAAGTCGACGAGTTTGGAATGTTATAACATGTACTTTAGGGTGAGACTATGGTTCATTACATGATAAGGAGTTTATGCTATGAGTTAATATTTATTGTATGATAGTTTTGTTCTATATTTTGAAGTCAATCAAGTTGTGGAACAAAAGTCGGCAAAGGTCTTCACAAGTTACACTCATAATGTGCTTAACATTAGGTCAAATGTAACTGAGATTTTATCCCAATATAATTGGAATTATTGGATTATCTACCAACCAAATTTAATATCTATGAGTCTAGTTTTCAATACATTAAACATTTTATCTATACAACGTAGGAGTAGAGAGATATTTGCAATTTCGTGAGACTGCGCAGACATCATAAGTGACAAGTAGGTGGATCACTAGAGCTTTTTGAGCAATACATTTCATATGATTTATGAGGTCTTATTGGACATATAGTATACCAAATTGAATGTCTTGGAATTTAGTTTCCAACTCTCTTAACCGTTCGTTCATACGACATCAGGATAAAAAGATATAAGTGTCGGAAGATGGACCAATCCTAGGGTGCCATGCTAGCACCTCTTTAACTTTTCCAAACTTGATATATATAAACCTTAGGTCGGATTTCTCTTCATTATTCAGAATAAAACTACCATAGAACACCTATAAACATAACCTCAAGCTATCTTCTAGGGTTTCAAAGAAGATTATCATTCCGGGCAAGAAATCGAGAAGCAATAACATCAAAACGATCCCTACGACGTAAGTGTCATTATACCGCCTCTCCTTTTTCTTTGTAGTTAAAGTTTTGGAAGGTACTTCATAGTTAAGAAACGTCTAATATCTGTATTTAAATGTTTAAATATCAAGGAAGGTTGATAAATATGTTTCCTAATTGTTAGAACTCACGGGACGGTGATCGGAAGCCGTGAGTTCGAGTTATTTGACTTGTAGCGGACTGTTTTGTGTATTTATTAGGCTGCATGTTTTACTACTGTTTTGTGGAGTTTTTGAGGATGAATATTTTGTATAAAAACCATATATATGTAGGGTTGTGATCTGGTCGTTCGTTGTAACATTTTCGGGTCGTTTGACACGACTACGGTGGTCGTCTTATGTGTGAAGTGATTAGGTTGTGTGTGGACTGTTTTAGAAGGCTCAATATGATTATTATTGATGTTGTTTGGACTGTTTGGTGATTTTTTTGACTTGTGTGAAGTCATATAAATAGGGGAGGTGTTTTCCGTTTCATCGTAAAATAGGTTGTGGTCGATACATAATAGTTATGACGCTTAAATGATAACGATAGTGTCGTTTCTCTTATTGTAGATTAAGGAGTTGTGACATTTGCGTATCTTGAGGTTGGGACATTATATACAAGGTATGTGAGGCTATACCTTTTCCTTCTTTTGAACGACACCGATTGTACATAATGCAATAAACGAGCTTCCAAAGATACTCTACTCTTAGAAGCTAGCAGTACTTACATTGTTTCCCTTCTTATGGAACAATTGATGTTGACGTTGCTTATCTTATTCTTATGTTATCAATGTTGTTGGTACTTCCTGATTCTTATAAGATTCTCGATGAAGAGTTATCCCTAATGAGGTGTATGGAGAATATCGACCTTGCGTTGCTCCAAAATGTTCAGAACATGATTCCAGTGAGTCCTGCATGCATTATATATATGTATCTATTTTACTCTACCGAGCCGCGCTATAGTCGGCCGGGTATGGCACCTATTGTGCAACCACTAATGATGCCCACAGAGGCAGATGTTTAAAAAGATTATGTGTATATATGTATCATGCATTTCATGTTAATGGATCTTAGAAGCACTCAGATGTTGCAGGTTGTATCTCCTACATCTCTCTTTACATTACTGTTCTCATTTATGCTTTCCTGCCTTACATACTCAGTATTTTATTCGTACTGGCGTTCTTTTATTTGTGGACACTGCATGTCGTGCTGCAGGTCCTGATAGACAGGTAGACAAATCTCCCCCACCACAGTAGGATTTCCAGTTCAGCGGTTATAGGCGAGATCCCTTCTCCAGACTTGCCGTGGTCTTGGTATGCATTTTTGTTATAGATATTATGGGTACGTCGGGGCCCTGTTCCGGATATGTTGCATTACTTATGCCCCTTTAGAGGCTCATAGACAGGTTTCGACTCATGTATAGTTTGGTATGCCTTGTTGGCTAATTTTTGTTGTATAGTCTTTCATGGCAGCGTTGTAGCTCGTACCTTTTATGTAGTTTCTTAGCAATCTTGTCATCCCATGTGATGTATGTTCATGATCCATATCTACAATTTATATTTATCTCGTTATCCCTTAAAGATAATAAGAAGGTTAGATAAAATGTACGTTGGTGCTCGGCAAGTATGGCCCGGGTGCTAGTCATGATCCTCCAGTTTGGGTCGTGACAAACTTGGTATCAGAGCAGGTCTGCCCTAGGTTTGTCTTTGAGCCGCGTCTAGTAGAGTCTTATTTATGGGTGTTTTGTGCACAACACTTATAAGCAAGAGGATACAGGGCATTTAGGACTGTTACTCTTTCTTCTTACTCTAGATCGTGTGGTAGAGCTCAATCGTAAGAACTCAATTTCCTCAATTCTATCTTATTTATAATACGATGATGCATACATCTAGAAAGATAGATGGTAAGAGATTGCAATGTGGCTGTGGAAGAGTTGAGTCAGAGGAACTCAATTTTGCATCATGCTTATGATGAGTAAATGTGAGGGCTTCAGCAGATCATGTGTGTACTAAGATGTGTTAGTTTCTTAATAAGGAGCTCTCAGGAAAGAATATCTATCTACCCATATGGTAAAAAGAAATAAGAGAATCAGAAGGTAGATACGAGTTTTAGCAAGTAAAAGAAGCAAGATAAAGAATGGTACGAGGTACCTAGTTAATAAAGATTATCAGTATTTATAATTCTGGCAGAGAAATATAAGCATTTTTAGTTACTTTCAACGGTAACAGAGATATCTACAATTGTCCATACCAATCTCAATTATGCCCTATGGGAGCTAACTGAAATAATTTAAGAGAAGGATAGGATATCAGGATCCAGCTGGGATTAGAGTAACCGAAAATTGTGGATAGATTGTTATCATTATTTAACATTTTTGAAGGGTAGTGCAGAACATGGTAATAGTTCTCATTTGGAGATAGCCATATGGTCACTCTAGAATAGAACAGTCAGATATGAATACTAGAATATTCAGAAATTTCAGAAGATAGGCACTAGGATCATAAAAGGGATAAATATTTGCCTTAGTATGACTCCAGCCACTAGTAAAGAAAAAAAAAGTGAAGAAGAATGTTAGGCGTCCCGAAGAGCCAGTGATATGAAGCGAGGGGAGCTAAATGTGAAAGAACGTCATGTTGAAGTCTTTATAATAGGGCGATAGACAGAGATATTAGCATGAGAATAAGAAGAGAGTAAATGAAACACTACGAGTAAGAGGTGATAAATGAGTGATAGCGGTAAATCAGAATATGGTATAATGATAAAGTCAATAGTCAAGTGAAGGGAAAGCAAATGAGAGGAGACAGGCCTTGAGACAATACAAAAGTGTAAGCCATAAAGCCATACCCTCATTTCGAGAAATGAGTTGGTGAGTCACACGTGATTACCATAAGGAAAAGTTAGACCCCCCAAGTAATAGAAATTAGTATGGGATAGTAAACAAGAAAAAAAAATCGAACATGAATTAGGGATCAAAGGAATTGGTAATAGTTGACATCGTTTCAAAGATAGTGCTTCGACAATAATAGAATGAACAATAGAAGAATAACCTTAAAGGCCATTCACGAAGACGCTTCCACTATGAGCAGAGTTAAGCTTAAGGGACTAAATGTGTCAGTTATACCACGTGTCACCCTTGTGTGTACGAAATTCAATTATACCTGGTGTAGAAGGGTTACCGCAAGGCGAGTAATGTCTGTGAAGATGTAGAAACAAAATGCCAAATATTAAGGGGTAAATATCAAATGGTAAAGGAAGAATGTGGTAAAAATGTGAAAGGAATAAGATTGCATTTATTCATATCCTACATATGTAATATAACTCCAGAACATTATGCAAGCATGATGTTGGGGAGAATCAATAAGGGTTTCACACTCGATGATATTGATATATAAGTGGGAATGAAAACTTGATACATAAGGATCTCGTACAAGAGGTAAGTTAAGAAAAAGGACATAACCCAAGAGGCGTTACATAAAATAAAGATATGAGAATGGACTAATGGGTAGTCAGTAGTTGATCCAGGAAAAGCCTAGTTATGGATATATAGGGGGATATAGGCAAATTAGTAGATCATTTAAGATAAACATAGTGAAACCCAACATAGGAAATTCAGTCTCTTAGATACAAATCGTAATCCTCGAGAACTATTCAGATAGGAATTGGGGTAGTAGAAGTTACAATATAAGTGTTACGGAAATAAAAGAGAGTGCTACAATGGAGACAACTGAAATTTCAATTCAGAAGAAACCCTACAAGCACAAGGGCATTGAGGTAAGTAACTAAGGATAATGATAGGCAAGTAAGAACATCATAAATATCGTGGGATATACAATGTAATAAGGTCTCAGCTTTATAAGAGTTAGAAGTTCTTCCCTAATTACTACAACGAAAGACTAGCTGAGGAAATAAGGAAGCAGGCTTCAACATAAGCATAGGGACCTAAAGTAGAAATGGTCTTGTAACATCAGTCTCACTATAATGTTGAATGCACTCCATAAAAAATTGGAACCTATCATAGCTAATGAACAAAAGAAGAAAAAAAAAATCAATCAAAAGTTGATAATTGAGATTATATAAGTTACAGGGAACTCCCGTATTCATGGGCACTAAGATAGGCCAAGTATCCATGCAGCAAGTGGTAGAACGACCAGGAAAAGTAATTGTTTACATTTAAAGACAACTGAGAAGGCATGAAAGGAAATCTATGGTGCTAACATGATGAAAGGAAGGTTACGAGTAGTATAAGTAGATGTGCGTAGGTCGCAAGCTAAAGTATGGTAAAGCAACAAGGTTTTATCTAGGCAGGAGTAAAGATAATAAAAGGTGCGTGAGAAGGTGACGAGAATAGGTAATTCCTCGAGATTAAACCCATCACAAAAGGAGAGATGTGGTTTCCATACAGTTATAAAACTCTCAGTATATCATGAGTGAACTCAAAGGAGTTTAAAACTAGGAGCATTTAGAAGAGATATAATGCTACCATGGTAGTAAAGTAAGGGTGTAATTGTGATAAATGATAAGAGGATGACGTTTAGACCTTTGATTGAGTAATGATTTAGAAAAAAGTATTTCATGAGCTGCACGTGATTAGAATACCCCCATAAGATGAATCACATTGGGATGCTATGAAATACAGTTATTGCATTATAGTATCGTCCCTAAGTGGATCAGGAAAATCACATCAGATGTTCCCCGATGAAACGTGAGCCCTAGTGATGATATATTACATAAGAGATTTTAAATTATCAGTGGTAGATTATAGATCAATATGAAGGTGAATCAACAATGAATGAATGAAAGTTACAAAGTATGAGATGAGATTATGTTGTCATTATTAAGATGGGCGGTAATAAGGAAGCATTAAATGGCTTAGATTTATACATATAGGATAAGCGGTGAGAGAAAACCTGGAGTTGGGTGGCAAGTCTCCATAATAATAAACTGAAGTAAGAGTTATGGTATAGTATGACCTACCTAGTAGTGGTAAAGCCATAAGCCATAAGCATTGATAACTGAGGCTATGAAACAAGATATAGCAATAGTCGTAAGTTCAACAAAATAACAAACAAAGAACTTTAGTACAACCTATAGATGCCCAGAGGGACAGCTTGTCATATACAATATATCTTCACCAAGTGAATCATAAAGATAGGTTAAAAGCTAACAAGAAATAAAAAAGGAGATAAGATCGCATTAGCGCACATTCAAGGTTATAATTGTCTAGGCTGCATGAAAGAAAGTAGAAATAGTTACGACATTGAAAGGAGTTCGACCACAAGTCGTGGTGTGAGAAAAAGGCCTAAAGGGGGGAATGTTCTAGCCTTTAGATTTATTCACCGAATAACTCCCCAGATGGCAAAGACAATATTAAATTATTCATAAGAGTTATTACTTAATATATGGAAAAGTGCATTAGTCAACATTCGAGGACGAATGTTCCAAAAGGGGGAATGACGTTACACCCCATGTTTTTGTACGTGAGAGTACATCGTAAGTCAATTGATGTAAGCTCAGAAATGAAATTATATTTGATGGAATATAAAGTAAGATAATCATGCTACATTGGAAGTTACAAATATTTAAGATCATTAATAACGAGTACCAAAAGGGTTGGAAAGCTTAGAAGCTAAACCAATTGAAGAAACTAAGTTTCATCGAAAGTCGACGAGTTTAGAATGTTATAACATGTACTTTAGGGTGAGACTATGGTTCATTACATGACAAGGAGGTTATGCTTTGAGTTAATTTATATCGTATGATAGTTGTGTTCTACATTTTGAAGTCAAGCAAGTTGTGGAACAAAAGTCGGCAAAGGTCTTCACAAGTTACACTCATAATGTGATGAAAATTAGGTCCAATGTAACTGATATTTTCTCCCAATATACCTGGAATTATTGGATGGTATACCAAGAAATTTAAGATCTATGAGTCTAGTTTCCAATTCATTAAACTTTTTGTCGATACAATGTAGGAGTAGAGAGATATTTTGAGTTTCGCGAGACTGCGCAGACATCATAAGTGACAAGTAGGTGTATCACTAGAGCTTTTTGAGCAATACATTTCATGTGCTTTATGAGGTCTTATTGGAACATATATTATACCAAATTGAAGGTCTTGGAATTTAGTTTCAATCTCTCTTAACCGTTCGTTCATACGACATCAGGATAAAAAGATATAAGCGTCGGAAGATGGACCAATCCTAGGGTGCCAATCTAGCACCTCTTTGACTTTTCCAAACTTGATATATATAAGCCTTAGGTCGGATTTCTCTTCATTATTAATCATAAAACGACCAGAGAACACCCATAAACATAACCTCAAGCTATCTTCTAGGGTTTCAAAGAATATTATCATTTCGGGCAAGAAATCCAGAAGCAATAACATCAAAACGATCCCTACGACGTAAGTGTCATTATACCGCCTCTCCTTTTTCTTTGTAGTTAGAGTTTTGGAAGGTACTTCATAGTTAACGTATAATATCTGTATTTAAGTATTAAAATATCAAGGAATGTTGATAAATATGTTTCCTAATAGTTAGAACTCACGGGACGGTGATCGGAAGCCGTGAGTTCGAGTTATTTAACTTGTAGTGGACTGTTTTGTGTTGTTGTTGGGATGCGTGTTTTACTACTGTTTTGTGGAGTTTTGGAGGAGGAAGAGTGTGGAGAAACACCATATAGATGTAGGGTTTTGAGCTGGTCGTTCTTTGTAATATTTTCGGGTCGTTTGACACGACTACGGTGGTCGTCTTATGTGTGAAGTGATTAGGTTGTGTGTGGACTATTTTGGGAGGCTCAATATGATTATTATTATTGATGTTGTTTGGGCTGTTTTGTTATTGTTTTGACTTGTGTGAAGTCATATAAATAGGGGAGGTTCTGTCCGTTTCATCGTAAAATAGGTAGTGGTCGATACATAATAGTTATGACGCTTAAACGATAACGATAGTGTCGTTTCTCTTATTGTAGATTAAGGAGTTGTGAAATTTGCGTAGCTTGAGGTTGGGGAAGTATATACAAGGTATGTGAGGCTATCCCTTTCCTTCTTTTTAACGACTCCGATTGTACATAATGCAATGAACGAGCTTCCAAAGATACTCTACTCTTAGAAGCTAGCAGTACTTACATTGTTTCCCTTCTTATGGAACAATTGATGTTGAGGTTGCTTCTCTTATTCTTATGTTATCAATGTTGTTGGTACTTCCTGATTCTTATAAGATTCTCGATGAAGAGTTATCCCTAATGAGGTGTACGAAGAATATCGACCTTGCGTTGCTCCAAAATGTTCAGAACATGATTCCAATGAGTCCTGCATGCATTATATATATATATGTATCCAATTTACTCTACCGAGCCGCGCTATAGTCAGCCGGGTGTGGAACCTATTGTGCAACCACTGATCAGTTGGGTTTACCGAGTCCTCTTTGAGGTCGGGTATGATATGATGATGATGATGCCCATAAAGGCGAATGTTCTATGATGATGATGATGCCCAAAGAGGCGGATGTTTAAAAATATTATGTGTATATATGTATCATGCATTTCATGTTAATGTCTCTTAGAATCACTCAGATGCTACAGGTTGTATCTCCTACATCTCTCTTTACATTACTGTTCTTATTTATGCTTTCCTGCCTTACATACTCAGTACTTTATTCGTACTGACGTCTTTTTATTTGTGGACGCTGCATGTCGTGTTGCAGGTCCTGATAGATAGGTAGACAAAGCTCCCCCACCACAATAGGCTTTCCAGTTCAGCGGTTATAGGCGAGATCCCTTCTCCGGACTTGCCGTGGTCTTGGTATGCATTTTTGTTATAGATATTATGGGTACGTCGGGGCCCTGTTCCGGCTATGTTGCATTAATTATGCTCCTTTAGAGGCTCATAGACAGGTGTCGACTCATGTATACTTCCGCAACTTATTCTGTCAACCAATAATCTCATCATCACTTTGCGCGTTTAGTTCCATCTTCTTTCTAGAATAATCACACAAGAGAGCACTAAATCTGCGCTGGTGTGCATATGCATTGAAATTTTTAGGAGGCGTCTTGCCCTCAATGAAATAATCGACAAATTATGCCACAAATACACCGCGATCACTACAAAAATAAAAATAACAATTATCAAACTGCAGAATCTAAAAACAAAACAGATTGTGTTGAAAGAAATTCATATGCTTCGACTTGTTGAGGCAGTCCTTCAACCAGTTTTACATCAAAAGGGCTAATCAAGTATTTATTTGTAGACACCAGTGCGCCAATTGATATCTTTTTTGTTTGAATAGAAATGCATGTGCACGAAAAATGATGAAGCAAGACATGTTTCGGATTGCACACTTCACTATTCTGTATCAACAAACGCCTGCCACAACTCATTAATTTTCTCGTCGAAGTACCAATCTATAGTGGAGAATGTTACAGGTAGATCTTTGTCATACTTCCCATTCTTCCTCAAATAATAGAACAAAACATCAATGTGCTAAAACAAAACATAACAAATAATTAATCACTGAAGGCTCATAAGCTTTAAGCAGTTACACTTTTTCAAACCAAATTCACAGAAAACAAAGCAAAATAAATGCTCACTACTTTTCTTGTGCCAGGAAAGATAGCAATTAATAACTTGTTCTAACTTAAGAGGCATGATCACGTGTACACTGGCTAAAATTAAAATACAAAATTGTAAAAGTAATTTCTTACATACCGAGTCATCCAAAGGCTAACCATTATATGTCATGGTGTAAAACTATTTTTTTATTTTCACCATGGTATACACCAAGATCATAAGCATGACTGAGTTCACTAACATGGTTTGGGTAAATTTCATTTCTAATAACAGATATACACAAAGAGATATAGTGATTTGATATAAAATAATACTACAAATAACAATATATTAAAATATAAAATTGAACAAAACTCAGAAGTTGGAAACATACTTCTTTCCGGACTTTCCTTCCTTGACCTACGCAGCAAATACATTCAACAAAGAGTAGTTAACGCTAGTTCCCGTCTTTCTTTGAAAAGGATACTTAAAAACATAAATTTGCTTTTCTTATTTTGTTACAACAACACTTGTACTGGATCCTGAATCAAACACAGTAATCCATCGGGGACTGTGCGGCCTTTGCAGGATATTTCTTTTTTTTTTCCATTTGCGACAAAATTTCAGGAAGTAATTCAGGCTGGTACAGAACAATTTGAGATTCAGGAACCTCTTTCTCAGATTGTTCGTTCATCTCCCCTGCCGCCTCATCAACACTTGAAGTCAGACAAACAGCGCCAGTCTGAGATTCGGGAACATTTTCTTTCTAAGATTCTGCCTGCATCTCCCATGCCGCCTCATCTGCAGTATCACCAATAGCGCCAGCATGCGCTACATCTGGTGTGAAAGTTTCTATAGCGACGAACATGTTAACTTTCATCAGAAGGTTCTTCCATGATATTAACACCTAACTGATCTGTTGCATCGAGCATAATAATGTTACGATGATGTGCACGGGTATCTCCTTGAGAATGTGGAACATCTTTGCCTTCACTTCCACCGACCTATTTTTTTTTTAAAAAAATTGAATTATCAAAAACAACAAAGAAAAGGAAAAGGAAAAGTGCAGAATGCACAACTAAACACACCTTATAATCATCCATGCCAACATCTTTATTGCCACAAAATCCCATATTGCTCACAAAATCATTATTGTCTTGACGATCACTGGTGTCTTCCTCTAGATGTGCACCATATTTGTCTTCGCTTACACCAAACTATTTTTAAAAAAAAGGATACAGTAAGTTAATTAAAAATTAAAAGGAAATGCACGATGGAAAAGAAACCCACCTTGGAATTTATCAACTCAAAGACTTTTATCATAAACATATTTCATGATAGACTTTAACTGCTTATGGAGCTACAAAAAATAAAAATAAGAAAAATAATAGACTTTGAATATACGTTTTCAACAAAACTTTCAAAAAATATATATATAAAAACGCAATACAAACATGTTTAACATCAGCTTTCAACTTTTGCAACTCTCGGTCATAATCAACAGGTTGGACACCCGACACCTTTTTTGGTGGGACGGGCTCCTTAATCTGTTTGGGGGTGGTGTGACAAAATCATCGCTACCATCAATAGGAAGTTTTCCCCTATTATGTGATGTCAAATATTTCTGATACTTATCATTAACTTCAACAGGCAAAGTAAATCTCCTTAGCTCTTCAGTTATAGGAGAAATATTTTTAAGCTGCAAACGTAACAAAAAGTGTGTCAGTCCTAGATGGATCAAAGATGTATAAAAATTGTATATTTGTGTATCACAATGAATTACAGTGTATCATGTATGTATAACCCATCAATACATAAAAGCGGGTACCTAATTCCCTGTGCTATTGAAGAAACCAGTAGAAAAGTCCTCACGCGTTGGTTTGTCTGTCATTTCCCAACTCAATATGCATGGTATATGATCTCCAGCGTGAACAACAAACTTTTTATCAACTACGGTGCAACATTTATAGAACCTAACCTGTAGTGCAAGAGGAAATCCACCAATCCTATAAAACTCGGACTTTCCCCTCAACATGTTCCTCGCCGACTTCATTAAAGCTCGAAACACAATCTTACCCCAAGAAAAGGACACATACTCACCACTCTCGACAAGATGGAAATCATGTTTACTTAAATATCTTCTGAGCCTGAGTGGACATTAGAAATGTGTTTATGAAATAAATGATTACAATCTTAACTACGTCTTCATCTGACTGTCATTTATTCTTCTCAAAATAATCAATAAGCGACTTCTTTGATACCATTTCAAAATCATAAAAATAAATATCTACCAACCTATTGGTTCCACTGAAGTTACCCTCAATGTGTTCATTGACACAACAGTTTAAACCACATACAACACCAAATTCCCGAAGACCAAAACGTAAAACACATTCGTCATTCAATTTCACATGAAAGTGATCACACTTGTCTTGAACAAACTCCCTAAACATTAAAGAACGAATTAGTTTTGCCTGGATAGCAACTCGAGGTAAATCAAGGAAATAGCCAAAACAGCTTTCCCTAAACACCTGAATCTAGACGTCACTCAACTTTGACTGTAAAACTGATACAATGTCCACAATAGTGTAAGATGTCCAATGAGTAACAGGAAAAGGCTCACCAACTAGAATATAAAGCTTCCAAGGCTACAAATAAATGGCACGAATTAAAAACCAGAAACACGAATAAATGACACTAATTTAAAACAAACAAATACAAACTAAATCCAATTTTAAAAGAAGATTCAACAATAGAAAAACATATAACTGATATTGTATGTACCTTACAAACTTTGTCAGGAATTTTAACTTTTTCTGCCTTCTGAACCTTACTTTTTTTGGTTTGACACCCAAATTCACTTCGTCCTCCACGACATGTTTTCTCTTACCTTCAACATCATCCACTCTAACCTTTTTGCTTTTCTTTTTCTCAAATTGTCCAACAACATCATTTCGAGCTTCTAACACTTTAACACTATCAGAACGATTTTGTCTTCCCATATTTCGTTTATCAATCTATTTCTCAACTAAAATCAAGGTAGAATGAGTATATAAACCCATCGACCTAGTTTCTCTTCTCATGTTGCTCAATTTTTTAACTGAAACCGACTTTGAATAAAGTGATGAACTCGTCGAACGAGTTTGTCTTGTCATACTACTCTGTTTCATAATTGAAACTAGGTTCAATGAGAAAAAATTTAAAAAAAATTATACGAATAAACGGTTACAGAATTTTGTGAAGAAGTTGATATAAAACTCAACCAAAACTAACAAAATCATCTATAACAGATACCTATGATGAACTCTAACTAAACAATTCAGTCGCAAAAGCCTAAAAAAAAGCAACATCGCTTCTCCAAAGACACATGCAGTCCGACTAAAATATACAAAACAAGAGATTTTCTACTCCAATTACCCGGAAGCATACGAAAATAACCGCAAATGTATCTTGTTTTGTCGTCAATTTCAGCAATTTTGGTTCAAATTTAGCAAAAATCCCATATATAAATATAGAGAGAGTGAGAGATAGAGAGAGATAGTGAAACTTAGAGAAGAGAACAGTGTATGTATTACAAAAATAACGGATACAAAAAACTAGCATTAATTGAAACTATTTGGGCCCAAAATGACATTTAGGCCTTTTATAGTAGATATTTTGTTTTGGGCTATTTTTTATTGGAAAAATTTATAGAGTGACAGTTTAAGTAATTTTCCCAAATACATATAGTAAATTCAAGATGCAGGACTGATTTATAGCCCGAATAGGTGTGGACTAGCATCCAAAATATAAAATGGGCTCAAAGAGAGTATTGCTAAAACCGATTTGGGCTTTTACATTATTACGCACAGAATGGCTTCGTCTTATCCTCATTCACAGCTAGGCATTTCAATAAGGAATTTTTACATTCAAGTTTTTATCTTTTTTATTCAAGTTTCAATTTAATTACATTCTATATACAAATTTACTAATTATATATACTTTCGGAGTTAAATGAGTATCTCTTTATATTAAAAATTGAGTATACATTAATTTTTAAAAAACTCTTATTTTCCTTGAGTACAAACCATAAGTGATATTATAGAAGCACTACTGACGTATGATTTTATATACAACATGACGAACAACTCAGGCTTGTAATTTTACCTGGATTGTTTGACTTCTGTCCGTGAAAAATATACTATAATGTAGAGCAAAACAGAAACTACTGCTATGAAAACATTGGTTTACGCCGTCCAATATGATCCGATTTTTATTTGAAATTTCAGTAATATAGACCTGAAGGTGTTGCACAATTGAGGTTCAAATTTCAGTAATGTTGCACAACTGGTGTTCAAATTGAAATTGTCAATGAATAAATTTTTAAGGTGTTTGATTCTCTACCATTGAGAGCCACTAAAAAGCTTTGAAGCTTTGAATTCGAATTTGGATTATCAAAACCCATTATTTGTTTGGACTGGGTGTTTTTGCAAACAATATATTTGGAGTTTATATCTCAATTTTGAGAGTGTTTTGGTGAAGATTAGTCTTGATTTTGGTTGAATTTCAGATTGAAACTCGAGGAAGAAGAAGAAGAAGAAGACATGACATATATTATACTTACAAAATTGTAGTAAAGTTGTAGTTAAATTATAGAAAACTTATATTTTGTTGTTTATATTTTTTTTATTTAAAAATTATATGAATGTTGTATAAAAATTGTATTTAAGCTGTATGATATTGTAGTTGTATATAACTGAGTAGAAATAATGCATGAAAGTTGTAGATAAATCATAGATAAGTTGTATAATATATAATAAGTTGTATGAAATTTATTTTTACTATGTAAAATCAGATACAAAATATACAAAAGATATATTGTATAAAAATTGTAGTTAAGTGGTATGATATTGTAGTTATGTATAATTGGGTAGAAATAACGTATGAAATTGTAGATAAGTTGTAGATAAACTGAATAATATATAATTAGTGTTGATACCTAATTTTTCTCTCATATTTTTTCAAATAATATAAATACTTTAAAAACATCATTTTGCATCATTATTTAGTTTACAAATCTGTACAAGCATTTTTATACAATTTTCATAACTGTAAGAGCTTTAAAATTGATTTTTCTGCATTTAAATTACTTGAATAATTTATTAATTACTCCTTTGAATTATTTTGTAATGACTTAATTACCTAAATTATAATTCGCATCAATAATACATGTTTCATATATTCTCACTTCATTTTATGTAATTACATTAGTATTTTTAAAGTTATTTGCACAATTTTACAATAATAGCCTATACTCATATATAATTATTTTTATTTATATTATTTTTCCCAAATATCATTTCTATATTTTGATAATGCTAAATTATTATTTTAATCATTTTAGTGCATAAATAATACTTTTATTTATTTATTAATCATTTTTAGAAATTATATTTGATAAATTTTGTGTATTTAAATAGTAGCCCAGCTTTAAATCAATTTTCAGACTAATTTTGGCCCTAATTTTTAGCCCAAACTTCCATCCCAACCCAAGTAGCCCTTTTAAAATCCGGGCGCGACCCGTTTGAAATAACCCGCCCCAGTCACTTTAAAATCTTGGCCATCGATCTTAAGAGATCAACGACCCACGATCAACTCCCTCTTTTAATTATCCACCCAACCCTAATCCTCACATTCACTCTGCTCAGCCGCCCTAAAACACTCTACACTCCCTTATCTTTCATGAACCCTAGCCGTCACACTCCAGTTCCTCTCCGATTCAAACCTGGAGATGGAATCTACCTATGATATACTTACCTTATTAATCTGCTCTCACTATTGGTCGTCAATTAACGGTGTTACTTAGGTGCTTGCCTAAGTTTGACAAGTATCACTTCCGAGATCAGACTAAAATGGCTCGAATATTTGATCTTGGGTGTTATTCCGTCTATGTACGCTCAACAAAGAGCGACTTGCACTCTTGGTTCGAGTTTCAGATGATTGAACCCAATTAGGGTTTGAGGCTCTCAATCTCCTTTACTGATTTCGATTTGCATGTGATATTCTCTTTTTTATTTGTGCTTAATTGATTGTTTTTCATATTTGTTCTTTCAATTTCTACTACAATATAACCCCTCCCCATTCCCCTATAAGACAGACCTTTTAATCGTTATATTTCACTAAAAATTGAAGTTATTGTTCTATTGTTCTCTCATTATCTTGTTCTATTTTTTGATTCAAGGCCACCGGGATTCAATTTTTTAACCTTTTCTTAGTGCGAATACTGCTCGGGGTTCATTTGAAGCCCTTGAAAACTCTGACGCACTTAGATTATTGGTTCTTGCTCTTTGATATTCAGAGTACTATGGGATTTGTCCTTTCTTGTTGTCTGTTTAACTGGTAAGTCTCTCGGCTTTACGATTTCATTCTTTTGTGTTTATGTCCTGCATATTTACATGTGTTTCGGGGCTCTCTCAGTGTGCAACCTTGTTAGCATTGAACTTATTTTGTAATCTGAACCTCTCCTAGCACTTGATTTTAACTAATGCTACCAGTTCTGGGATATGTTTATGCGTAATTTGAATAATTTGGACTCTCTTAAGTTGGTTTAGCTAATGTGTTGGTGCATGAATGTTCATATTTCTTGTTGAGCATGAGTATGCTTTCCTACTTTGTTCTGAATCCATGTAATAAATGCCTCATATTTGTAATGCGTTATAACCTGTGTTAAGACCTTCTCCCATGTTATTGTGTCACTCAACATGTCTTTGTTTGCTTAATTATATATCCTTAGTAATTGTTCTAGACCTTTAGAGTAGCTATCTAAAATTGTGTTTCCTTGCCATGTTTGATATTGTTAGCATGTCTGTCGTTTGACACTGTGATAGATACTTAACATAATTGGGATCCTTAGGCTTTAAACTCTTTAAGATGGTACTCTACTAAGGCTTGTTTGGTATTACGAACCTTTGTATGTTAATCTTGCAATCCCAGGAAACTTAACTCTTCTCTAACTCTCTCAATGTGTTTTCTACCAATATGTTACTTTTTGTTAAGTGTTGAACCTGCTTATAAGTCTTGTTGACCCTCTTAATTAACATGTTCTGTGTTTAGATAACTTTGTTATGCCTGCTTTTAAAATACAAGTATGTCTCTTCAGATTCTGTCCCTTAATCGTAGTTCTGTCACTCTCTTTTTTCTACCTACATTATTTTGAATCTATCACTCTTGGTCGACTGAAAGCCAAGGCCACTAAAACTCTCTCTATTGACTTCCCTAGTGTGAGCACTGCTCAAAGTCCATTTGAGGCCCTTGTGAACTCTGACACACTAGGACTTGAGGTTCTTTGGCCATTCTCTTTACTACTAAGACCTTAGCTATCTTTGACACTCAGTTCTTTGCCCCTTCTATCTACTGAATCTGCAAATTAGTTTGTTTAAGTTTGGGTCATATGTAATCTGTGGTTGTTTGGTTTGGCTCGAGTTCCTCTATGGCTTCTGGGTTGTGCGGATGGATATAGTTCCCTGTTGGAATCTGGGTATGCTAATTGGTGAAGAATTGTTGAAGGCCCAGGCAATACTGGGTATCTCTTTTGGGCCTGCTATGGGTCTGCTGTTATTGCTTGACTAACATTTTGTAATTACATTCATCATTGGGTCTGTAATAATTCTGTAATAAACAATTGGGGTGTTAGTGAAATTAGGAAAATGGTTATATTCTAATGTTTGCATGAAAGGAGTAGAAAGCATGCTTATAGGATTCATATGATCTACGTGCTATCCAACCTGCTATATATGTCATTCAATTTCCATGTGCACTGGTAGAAATCATGTTATTAGGAAAGTCACACACTCACACAACTTGTATGCTATCAAAGCATAAGTGCTTTATTTATTCATATGTTTACGACTAGACAGCTTGCCTATAGGAAACAAAAATGATAATGACCATTCTTCCAATTTGCATAACTGCGGCATATTCACTAGAAATCATGCCTATAGGATTTTAATTATTTAATTTTCTATTGTATCATATTGTTCACCTAGAAAACATGCCTATAGGGGCTAAATATAAAAAATCGGTTGTAATAGCCAATCTACTCGCTCTAAAGTGATAATGCTGAACTCTTCAAATGTTGTTTTATTGCTTAGCCATGCCACTGTTAGAAAGCATGAGTAATTCTGAGCATTTTTAATAGTTTTTATTGTTCCTTTCTGCATAAATCACTTAGAAATTATGTCTATAGGTTTAATAACTTATAACATGTAATCTCAATAATCAGCATGCAATATTCCTAAACCATATAGTTGTTTGGAAATCATGTCTATAAGTAGCGCCTTGCATCTGAAACTGCTTGCACGTTTGAATCCAAGGTTATATAAAAATCATGTCTATAAGGCTTAAGGACTTTAATTGGTCTTAGTTATGAAACTGCCCAACGCCTAATATGAAAACATGTTTGCGTGCATTTGTTGTCTAAGTGTGGAGGCTAATTTGAGCCCTTAACTGCCGTCACTTGAAGTCCAACTTGTTTTGTATGACGCCTATTTTTATCATTTTGAGCAGCTTAAGTTAAGTGTTGAACCACCCTAAATAGAGGTCCAATGCCTCCTGGACCATAGGCATGGGACGGGTAGTACACGCATACAACACGACTTAGAATTGAATTAGAATGCTTTTAGGTAAACAACTTTAACATAGTAATCGGATAGCAGGAGATGATAGTCTGTGCTCGCTGAATAATATGAGTAACTCCTTACTTCAAGGGAGTTTTTAAGTATTATTTATGTTGCAAGGGGTGATCCTTTAGGCTAAAACACTTAGGACCCATCCCCCCTTCTTTATTCATGTAGTCGTCTAATACAAATTGTATAGATGTACCCTTGTAATCCTTATTTATGTTATAATACATTCCTTTGATCCTTACTCTCTTTGTTTATCTTGTCTAATTGTAATACACATAGTCTTAAGTTCTTGTGTGCTTCAAAGAGTGTCTAACACCTTCTCTTTAAGGTAATTTGAGTCCTTACCCGATATTTGGTGCGTTGACTAGTCAAACAGAGTTATTTGCATGATAGGTGCCCTAACGCACCTTAAAAATCATTAGGTGACGACTCTTCTCTTCTTTTAACACCGTGTCTCCTATCCAAAAGAGTTGTAACATGTCAAATCCCAATTTCGCGAGAAAATGAGGCGCGACAATTAGTTGTATGAAATTTATTTTGCTATGTATAAATCAGATACAAAATATACAAAAGACATATTATATAAAAATTGTATTTGAGTTGTATGATATTGTAGTTGTATATAATTGGATAGAAATAATGTATGAAAGTTATAGATATATTGTAGATAAGTTGTATAATATATAATTATTATGTATATGTTATACTTTTATTTTTCCATTAACTTCAACCAAATATTGTTCAAATTCCTAGTAATGTGTATTGGTGTTGGATGGGCAGAAGGTGGTTCCATCAAGGGCCAAGGAGTTGGGTTTTCCATTCAAATACCGATATATCAAAGATGCTCTGAAAGCAATCATGTCATGACTCATGAGACCATCAATCATCAACTAATTTTCTATACATCTTGAAGTTTTCAACTTTATAGGGTCCAAAAGAGTATTAGCAGATAGACCAAATCCTCTGTATAGTCCACGAACACCTTCTGACTTCAGAACTTTGCGAGCAACATCCAAGCCTCCATTGTAGCTTGTGTGGCTTGAGTATCCTTGCACCATAAACCTTTGACTAACCTATTTCCATCCAATTTCATGACATCAATTTTCGGAACTTGAAAAAACTCATCCACAAATTGTGACTGGCTGAAGTGGAAAGCATGGAAATAACAATTGCATATTAGGCACAATTAAATTTGAATTTTCAACTCAAGATATATACATCAGTTGAGAGCTGGGGGATTAGATTCTCTAAATCCCTAAATATAATTCAATCTTGTGAGAAGAGGGTAGAGAGGAGAGAAAGAAGGGAAAGGGTGTAACTAAATTCCTTGATTAAAGGCATAAATAATGAATTGGGAGCCTTTTAAGGTGGATTGTATATATTTTATAACTAAAATGTATTTAGGTCGGGTAAATAGCAAACGTAATAAGGTTTCAAATAGTGTATAGGAATGAAAAAATCTCTTTCAATAATTAAAACAAATAGTCACCCACTCAATTACTTAAACTAAAGAAATGATATACGTATAATCTATGTGTACGGCTAAAAAAAAATAAACAATGTATGTGACCGCCTATTTGGGTAAAGATCCCGTAGTTTGTACTTTGTAGGGAAAATTTGCAAAACACCAAGTGTTATTGAAGTACTTAACCAGAAATACTAACTTAGGAGATTTATAGGTTTTTCCTTAGCAGAAGCGAAATAACAGCACACAACTAGTGTTACCGGTCATAGAGAATCCTCACAGGAATGATGAACTTTCTTATTTTCACAGCCTAAAAATTCCTTCGATGAAGAAATTAATCTTTTGGTATGTAAAACACTAGTTGTTTCTAGTCCAGCGAAAATATTTTTTTTTTCAAACACTTATAGTGATGCTTATATAGGTTAGTACTAGAATTTTAGGAGGAGAACTAGTTAGTACCCCTTACGTGGGACATGGCCCAATAGCAATATTCCAACATGTATTATTTTCGTAAAAATTGCACGGGGTGTCCTATTTAGGCGTTCCACTTTAACCTGTACCCGCTTTGTTTTTATTTTTATTTTTTTTTATTTTTTTTGGCAAATCCACTAGGCAAGAGCCTAGGGCTAGTTTTATTAATACTAAAAAGCTAA
>MDKI01242598.1:0-41173 GCA_005239505.1 Nicotiana paniculata | reverse complement strand
CGTTTGGGGCCAAACGCCCCCTTAAGGCCAGGGCAGGCCTGGCGTTTGGGCCCTAACTCCCCCATAACGCCTGGGGGTGCCTGGCCTTATGGGGAAAACGCCCCCCTAACGGCAGGGGGTGCCCGTCTTAGGGGGCAAACGCCCGGCTATCGCCCGGGCGTCTCCTTTTGCGTATTTTCGACGTATTTGCATCCCTTTAGCTCCGTTTCCATCTCCAATTCACCTACACATGAAATAAACTCCATTAAGCACCTAACAAGTGTATTTTTATCATTAAAGCACTTCAAATGTAAGGTATATCACATGCTAGACTATGCAATTTAGTATCGCATCAAGTGTGCAAATAATTCCTTTCTTATATAGAATATGTGAGAGCCTTAAGAGGGAATATGATAAGACCAAAAAAAATCTGCCAGCTTTTCCTTAGATTCAGGGAAATGACATATTTTTGTACCAGAAAATGGACAACTGTTGGGACAGTTGTCTATCCAGATATTTCTTCATATCTTTTCAGCCCCTTTATCTTTTAAATTTTCCCATTTTCACCCCAATCTGACCTAATTTTCTTAGTAATGTTGTATTTTAGTCCCTACTATTATCTTCTAGAACCTTCTATGCAATTCCAGATTAAGATTCCCTGATTTTCTCTTTTGTTTTAGTAATGACAAACAACTAACACAAGAACTTAAAGGAATTGAAAATCACAGCAAAGCAAACAATATTCAAATTTCAATCCATTTTAGGTGATTAACCTAGTTTAAACTTGTAATTAACTAATCAAGATTATTTAGCCTACAAACTTACAATCAAAATAACAGTTATGCACCTAAACTAATATCCTAGCACATAATTACTGAATTTTCAATCCTGACTAATTCATTACGAATTTTAGGCCAAACGAGTCTTTCACTCCAAAAAGAAAAATCAGAAAAGGAGGCAGATTAGTTTTTTCGGCCTTCTTAGATTTAAAATCGGAGAAAATTAGTGGGGATTTTGGGGAAATTGGTAAGGGATTAAGGTTCAGGGGGGTATGAGGAACATAGGGTGCTAATTTTGGGCGGTTTGGGGTGGCGCCGCCGTGGGGCGATTTCCGGCTGTGGCAGACGGTGGAGGTGGGAGAGAGCTGAAGGAGATGGGTTTTGGGGAGGCTCTAGGGTTTTGGGGGGGGGGATTTCGGACACTCTTAAGGGATTAGGGGATCAGTTCTCAACCATTGGATCATACTCGATCCAAGGGTTAAGATTAATGGGCTTAGAAATGGGGTCGTTTGGCTTGTAAAGGGGAGGGCACGGTTCTGGGTAGTGGGGTGGACGGGTATTGCGCTTGGTCAGGCATGGACTTGAGAGGGGAATTGGGTTGGGCATATTTTAGTCAATTGGCCCAACTTGAAGACAAGGCAAATAGCATTTTTCTTTCCTTTCTTTTCATTTTCAAGAATAACCATTTTATCTAACACTCCTAATTCCAACTAATTTACAAAATTAACCTAATGACCTATTTTCTAAATAATTAATTAACTTAATTAACTAATAATGCATGTAATGTTACTAATATATTTTTGGTATTTTAGTGTTTACAAATTCAATTAATTATGCAATTAAAAACCTAAAAAAACTATATAAATATTTAACATATTTTTGTATTTTCTTTAGGATTTAAAATGCGAATAAAAAATGCATCAAACATGAATACGTACAAAGAAAACTAAGTAAAAAATATAGAAAAATGATTAAAGCCATGTTTTGGTATTTTTAGGAGTAATTTTATATTAGGAAAAAAATTAGGTGCTCACAGGTGTCCCTCTTTGCTCGGAATCATGAAGAGTTTTCGGGCAAAAATAAAGTGAGCAGTTACGAGTAATTTTTGCCCGTTTGATACTCCATGGAAAGCATTCTGAAAAAGTTTGACTGAACCTTGCTTCGGAGGTTGCCTACATATCCTTGGCTATAAAGGAATCATGTTAGTGTAGTTCTAGAAATTTTGGTAGTTGGGACTATCGAGAAGTTGTGATTTCACTGCTGTTGTTGCTGTTACTATTTGTTGAGATCCCTATTACACCAAAATCAAAATGAAAAAGAAACTAACTAAGCCTATCAGCTATGAGTTACAAGATTCTTATCTATGAGTCTTTTGAAGCTTGATCTTGAGTCTTGGTTGGTTGTTCATGCAGACTCTGATCCGAATCTTGATGCTTTCTAGCTGCAGGTGCTAGTTCATTCTTCTTTAGCTTTTCGAATCAAGAGGGGACATGTAGAACTTGTGGCTTTAGTCATTTATTGAGCAGTCCACATCTTTTCTCTGCTTCTGCACTTTGGATTCACTTCTTTATTTTCTTTTCTTTTTCTTTGGATCGAGGTATATTCTTTTGGTCATCTCGAACCCTGTGCCTCGAGGTATAACCTGCTCAGGCACCAAAATAAACAAATGAAATTTTTCTGCCCCAATATTCACTAGAAAAAATTCATGAGTTATTTGTAACAAAACTCTATACTACTTCATTATTGAAAGCAATAAAAAGGGTGGGAATAGTATACCCTGAGAAAAAGTGACTAGGGAGTGGTGACCCCATGTCTAAAATGAAAGCAACTAGGGAGTGAAGACCCTACGTTGGAAAAGAGACTAGGGAGTGGAGACCCTATGCCTAAAAAAATCAACTAGGGAGTGGAGAACCTATGTTGGAAAAGCGACTAGGGAATGGAGACCCTATGTCTGAAACAAAATCAAGTAGGGAGTGGAGACCCCATGTCTAAAATAACTTCAGCTAGGGAATTGAGACCCTATGTTGGAAAAGAGACTAGGGAGTGGAGACCCTATGTCTAAAAATCATCAACTAGGGAGTGAAGACTCTATGTTGGAAAAGAGACTAGGGAGTGGAGACCCTATGTCTAAAAATCATCAACTAGGGAGTGAAGACTCTATGTTGGAAAAGAGACTAGGGAGTGAAACCCTATATCTAAAATAACTTCAACTAGGGAATGGAGACACTATGTCTAAAAATCATAAACTAGAGAATGGAGACCCTATGTTGGAAAAGAGACTAGGGAATGGAGACCCTATGTCTAAAATGAACATCAACTAGGGAATGGAGACCTTATGTTGGAAAAGAGACTAGGGAGTGGAGAACCTATGTCTAAAATGAACATCAACTAGGGAGTGGAGACCCTATGTTGGAAAAGCAAACTAGGGAGTGGAGACCCTATGTCTAAAAACATCAACTAGGGAATGGAGACCCTATGTCTAAAAACATCAACTAGGGAGTGGAGACACTATGTCTAAAATGAACATCAACTAGGGAGTGGAGACCCTATGTTGGAAAAGCAGACTAGGGAATGGAGACCCTATGTCTAAAAACATCAACTAGGGAGTGGAGACCCTATGTTGGAAAAGCGACTAGGGAATGGAGACCATATGTCTAAAACATCAACTAGGGAGTGGAGACCCTATGTTGGAAAAACAGACTAGGGAGTGGAGACCCTATGTCTAAAAACATCAACAAGAGAGTGAAGACGCTATGTTGGAAAAGAGACTAGGGAGTGGAGACGCTATGTCTAAAATAACATCAACTAGGGAATGGAGACCATATGTCTAAAACATCAACTAGAGAATGGAGACCATATGTCTAAAACATCAACTAGGGAGTGGAGACCCTATGTTGGAAAAACAGACTAGGGAGTGGAGACCCTATGTCTAAAAACATCAACTAAGGAGTGAAGACCCTATGTTGCAAAAGATACAAGGGGAATGGAGACCCTATGTCTAAAATAACTTCAACTAGGGAGTAGAGACTCTATGTTGGAAAGGCGACTAGGGATTGGAGACCCTATGTCTAAAAAATCATCAACTAGGGAGTGAAGACCCTATGTTAGAAAAACAGACTAAGGAGTGAAGACCCTATGTCTATAAAACATCAACTAGGGAGTGCAGACCCTATGTTGGAAAATGCAGCTAGGGATTGGAGACCCTATACTACCATGATTTAAAACTTTCTTCCTTTTCTTCTTCTTTTTTTTTTCCTTTTTTAATAAAATGAGTAAAATGTGGGAAAGAACTCAGAGAAAACTTTCATTTTTGGGTTGTTGCTGTTGTAGAGCTATTTTAGTTTCTGCGCAGTTTATTTTTGGTTGCACCTGCTTTTTGCAAGTTTGTTGTTGGATTGCACTTGTTTCTTGCAAGGTTGCTTTTGATTGCACCTGTTTCTTGTGGTTCAAACAAAGAACAATTGTCAATTTGAAAAGGTGGTTGTTTTGCGGCCTTGAGTGTTTCGGTCACTTGATCTCGGCCTGGTTCCTTTGATGATACTTTCAACTGCAACTTGTTGTTTCTTGAAGAACGATTTCATTTCTGGCCTCGTAGAACCTTTGGCTTTTCCAAACTTTTCCATGACGGTTGGTCGCGTGGGACTCAACCTTTTTGACTTAATTTTATCTTTATAATCCTTTCACTTTTGACTTGTTTTTATTCCAATTTTAATTTCATAGCATTTAGGGTACCTTGGCTTTTCAAACCTTGGCGGGACGGTTAGCCACGTGGGACTCAACCTTTTCAGCTATATTCTGTCCTTGTAGGAATTTCAATTTGATTTCCTTCTTTCGAGAGTTTTTAATTTCAAAACATCACCCACCATGGCCAGTCGAATTCGACTTGATGCCCCCCTGCCGAGGCTGGGTGACCTTTTACATATTAGCTTGTATCAAACAAAAAACCCTGTAAATCAATCTTGCTATCCCTTCTTTGAATTAGTTTCAGAACAGAGTTAGACCGAAAGGGATTCAAAGAAAAACAGACAATGGAATGGATTATGAATTAGACAAGAGGTGTCCCTTTCGAGGAAAGGAAAGAAAGACTTATCTGGAGTGTATGCGGACTTCAATGAACATGACATTCCTCTTGGACTGGATGCTTGATCTGCGTAAACCGTCCAAATCTCAGAAATTCATCACAACTTATGCCTCAAAATTGAGAAACCTTGTTAGACTCCGTCGATGCCGATGGCTGTGAGTATCCTCTTTTCGATCAGTGGCGCCCTTTGCGGGTTTTCACCAGCTGACCTCTCTCATTTATCTTCTTACCATCGCCTTATAGTGCTCTTTGTGAGTTTTCACTAACAAGACTCTCTTCTTACAGTCTCCTTACGGTGCCCGTGAGGGTTTTCACCAATAATACTATCTCATTTTATTTCTTTCATTTTGATTGCATCGGATCCAGTAGTTGTTTTCTCCGATCCTTGAACATTCTCACCGATTGATCAGAAGGACTTGAACGGATTTGGGTAAAAAGGATTTGGACTGAATTACGACTTTAGAACCTTTCAGGCGAGACCATCGCCGAACCATAATAACATTTTCCCCAGTTTTAACTTTTGGGGAATGTGAATTTTTATTTTGGTGTGACTGAACCCCAGAGAGAGGCAACCTACGTATCCTTTCAGAATCAAGTCAGACGTAGTTCAAGAAACTTCTATTTTTTTTTCATTTTTCTTTTTTTAGTAGCAAATTCCATGTTCCAAAGAGGTTAACCAAAGAAAGAGGGAACCGGCTCAAAAGGGTTGCAAGGATGGGTAGTGTTTGGATAGCGAGAATGAAAGCCTTCGTCATACACATCAGAGCACGTTAAAAACTGTGACAAAAGGGTCAAACGTAATACCTCTTAACTATATTCCCAAATACAACTGTCTTGGGGTCATTTCCTTCAATGTCTCCCAAATATAGCGCTCCTTTTGGCAACACTCTTCTTATAAATGTGTGGACCTTTCCAGTTTGGAGCAAATTTTCCTTTTGCTTCTTCATGATGTGGGAGAATACGTCTCAGGACGAGTTGACCCACTTCGAATTTCTTGGGCCGCACTTTCTTGTTGTAGGCATTGTCCATTCTTTGTTGGTACAACTACCCGTGGCAAACTGTGTCCATCCGCTTTTCATCAATCATAGTCAACTGTTCCAATCGGGTTTTGACCCATTCCTCTTCCTCGACCTCGGCTTCAACAATGATCCGACGAGAGAGAATCTCAACTTCTGCGGGTATTACAGCTTCATTGCCATAGACCAATAAGTAAGGAGTATCTCCAATTGATGTTCGCACAGTTGTGCGATATCTCAATAATGCAAAAGGCAGCTTTTCATGCCATTGCCTGGAGCTTTGAATCTTCTTCCTGAAAATCTTGTTGATGTTTTTGTTTGACGCTTCAACGACGCCATTGGCTTTGGGTCGGTAAGGGGGAGAATTACGATGCGTAATTTTAAATTGTCCGCATACCTCCCTCATCAAGTGACTGTTCAGATTTGCAGCATTGTCTGTGATGGTTTTAGGAATACCAAAACGACAAATAATGTTGGAATGCACGAAGTCCACCACTGCTTTCTTTGTGACAGCTTTGAAAGTGACCACTTCGACCCACTTTGTGAAATAATCAATGGCCACCAGGATGAATCTGTGCCCATTTGAAGTTATAACATCCATGCCCCAAGAAACCAATGGCCGAGGAGCTGACATAGGATGTAACTCTGAAGGCAGTGCATGAATAAGGTCACCGTGTATCTGGCATTGATGCCACTTTCGGGCTAAACTGAAACAATCCTTTTCCATGGGCATCCAGTAATAACCTACCCGGAGGATTTACTTTGTGAGGAAGTATCCATTCATGTGAGGCCCGCATACTCCGACATGCACTTCGTTCATGATCGTTTCAGCTTGTCGGGCGTCTACGCACCTCAAAAGATTCAGATCCGGAGTTCTCTTGTACAAGACTTCTCCGCTCATAGAGAAACTACTGGTAAGCCTTGTGGTAATTCTCTTTTGATCTCCATTAGCCTGCTCGGGATATTCTTTTGTTTTCAAAAACCTTTATGGTATCATGATACCATGGTTGAACATCTATTTCTATTTCAATTGCATTAAAATGACCATGCCTTTCTTGAATTTGGATTTCCAACGTGTCAATATGGACATTTGTCGGGTACGGCAACATTGAGACCAAGGTAGCTAGTGCGTCAGCTAACTCATTGTGGAATCGAGGAATGTACCTGAACTCGACGGACTTGAACTTTTTGCTAAGATCTTCCACATGTTCCCTGTACGGGGTAATCTTGATGTCTCGAGTTTTCCATTCACCTTGGGCTTGCTGAATAATCAAGTCAGAATCTCCCATGATTAACACTTCCTCTACATCCCGATCAACTGCCATATTCATGTCCATAATGCAAGCTTCTTACTCAGCGGTGTTATTTGTACAGAAAAACCAAAGGTGGGATATTGCCGGATAGTGCTGACTTGTGGCGAAATCGAAATTGCTCCAATCCCGACACCTTTTGCATTTACAGCTCCATCAAAGAACATTTTCCAAGCATTAGTGTCTTCTGGAATTACTTCAAACGAGTTTATTTCCTCGTCCGGAAAGTAAGTACTTAGGGGTTGGTATTCATCATCAACCGGGTTCTCAGCTAGATGATCCACCAAGGTTTGAGCTTTCATCATCGTGCGGGTGACATAAATAATGTCGAACTTAGTGAGCAGGATTTGCTATTTTGCTAACCTTTACATGGGCATTGGTTTTTGGAATATGTACTTCAAAGGGTCCATACTTGTTATGAGATACATTGTGTAGGCCAAAAGATAATGTTTGAGATTTTGGGCGACCCAAGTTAGGGCGCAACAAGTTCTTTCCAACAACGTATATTTGGCTTCATAATTGGTGAACTTTTTGCTCAGGTAATATATGGCTTGCTCTCTCTTCTCGGTCACATCATGTTGCCCGAGGACACATCCAAAAGAATTTTCTAGGATTTTCAGGTACAAGAACAAAGGTCTTCCTGGCTCAGGAGGAACCAACACTGGAGGATTTGACAGATATTCTTTGATTTTATCAAAAGCTTCTTGAAACTCATCCGTCCATTTGATCACTACGTCTTTCTTCAGCAACTTAAATATGGGCTCACACGTGGTAGTAAGTTGTGCAAGGAATCTACTGATGTAATTCAACCTCCCTAGCAGACTCATGACCTTTTTCTTGGTTTTCGGAGGCGGTAAATCCCGAATAGACTTTATCTTTGTCGGATCTAATTCAATACCTCTCCAGCTGATTATAAACCCCAGAAGTTTCCCAAATGGAACTCCGAATGCACATTTAGCTAGGTTCAATTTCAAATCATACTTGCGCAGACGCTCAAAGAACTTCCTCAAGTCTCGCACATGGTCTTCTAGTGTTCTAGATTTTATGATCACATCATCCATATACACCTCAATTTCTTGGTGCATCATGTCATGGAAGATGACATTCATAGCTCTCATGTAGGTTGCCCCGGTGTTTTTCAGACCGAATGGCATGACCCTGTAACAGTAAGTGCCCCATGATGTGGTGAAAGCTTTCTTTTCTGCATCTTCTTCATCCATCAGAACCTGGTGATACCCAGCGTAACAATCCACAAAAGACTGTATCTCATGTTTGGCACAGTTGTCGACAAGAATGTGGATGTTTGGCAATGGAAAGTTGTCCTTGGGGCTTGCTTTGTTCTAATCCCTAGAGTCACACACTCGGGTTTTCCCATCTTTCTTTGGAACTAGAAACACATTAGCCAACCACGTGCTCATATAACACCAGCTTTCAGTTGTTTGTTGACTTATTCTTTGATCTTATCACTAATATCTATTTTGAACTTTCTCTGGTTTTGTTGGAAAGGTGGATAGCCGGTATATGTCGGCAATTTATGTACCATTGAATCGATGCTCAGTCCTGGCATATCATCATAGGACCATGAAAACACATCCTTGAATTCGAACAAAAGTTGGATCAATGCATCTCTAGTTCTTTCATCAGTGTGAATGCTTATCATGGTTTCTCTGATCTCTTCTGAACTGCCCAAATTATTTGGCTCAGTTTCATTTAAGTTTGGCTTAGGATTATTCTCAAATTGATCCAATTCTCGGTTTATTTCACTAAAAGCCTTGTCTTCATCATATTCTGGTTCTTGATTCATTATGTCACACTTAGATAGCGTTTTAGGATCCTGGCATGAAGTCCGCAAGCATGTCCTATTATTAAAGTCCGCATTATTAGAACTGAAAAAGAAAAGATAAGAAAATACCAAAATCAAAATAAAATAAAAGACACATCTACAAACGATGAAATACTGATTTTATTTCATTCAATTGAAGATAGGAGGGTTTACATCGAAATTAAAAGACAGTAAAAATAAAAACATTTGAGTTACACCCTGAAATAACTCGTAATGAAGAAGAGATGGAAAGACTGGACTACTGAGATTCCTGTATGGTGGGGAATTGAGTAGCCTTCCAATTATGAAGCTTGGCATCTGGCCCCATATACTGAACCTCAGCAGTGCTCGTGCCTTCCCCTGACTGGACCATGAAAACCTCATATAACATTTGTTTCATGGCCTCACAAATATCATCAATCTCTTCGGTCGTGAAGGCCTCTTCTTCTTCTTCTTCCACATACTTAGGCTTGACAAATGATCAGGCGAGATGTGGTATAGGCTTGGGTAGGACTGAACCTTCTTTTTTGCGCTTATCTGCCCATTTTCTGCCAGCTTCGGTAGCTTGGAAACCCACGCAGAAAAATTTCTCATTGGCGATCACAGTGACAGGTTTTGTGGTGCCTTGTAGAGATACCCCGAGCCCTTTTCCAGTATTGTACCCCTGTTTAATCATTTCAGTGGTGACCATGACTGAGGCATTAGATACGCAAGGCTGTGATCATGGGGCCCCTTCTTCATATTGATAGGCAACCACAATCTCAAAGGCCTGGTATACAATATGCTCACTACCTTCCCTGGCTTCAAGGCACGGGACTGAAGGATCCCTGTAGATGGACTTCTCGTCCTCCCCGTGAACAATAATTTCTTGATTCTCGTACTCAAATTTTACCATCTGGTGGAGAGTGGAGGGAACAGCTCCGTCAGTGTGAATCCACGGTCTTCCCAAAAGAAAATTGTATGAGGTGTCCATGTATAGAATATGGAAAGTCACTTTGAAGTCCACAGGACCAATGGTCAATATTAGATCGATCTCCCCTATAGTATCTCTCCTGATGCCGTCAAAATCCCGTACACAAACATTGTTAGGTCGGATTCTCTCCGTTCCAATCTCCATTCTCTGAAGTGTTGAAAGAGGGTATATATCGACCCCTGAACCACCATCTAGCATGTCTCTTTTCACATAGTAGCCCTCACATTTGACAGTCAAGTGAAGGGTTTTGTTGTGGGCAGCTCCCTCTAGGGGCAAATCGTCGTGGCTGAAAGAAATCCCGTTGACCTCGAAGAATCAGTCAGCCATTCTCTCTAGTTGCTCAACAGAAGTTTTAACTGGGACGTATGCCCCGTTCAATGTCTTTAAGAGTAATTTCTGATGTTCATTTGAGTGTAACAACAGAGATAAAAGCGAGACCTGGGAAGGAGTCTTCCGGAGCTGGTCAATTATCGCATAGTCCGAATTTTTCATTTTTCGGAAAAACTCTTCTGCCTCCTCGGCTCACAGGATTCTTAGGTGGAAACCGTTTATCCTTTTTCAGATTTAACTCTTCTGGGTTGTGGTACTTCCCAGGTTGATTCATTTCGTTTACCTCTCCCATGACTTCTTTGCCCTTGTAAGTGAACATTATCTTGTTGTAATTCCAGGGAACTGCGGTGGGATCTCTCATGGGGTTCTGTGGTGCGCGGCTGATAACCACGGGCTCAGCCAGCCTGGGTGAAATTATTGGCCCCCGCACCACGTAAGTCCCATTTGGCACTTACAATTCGGCACATTCAACATGGCATTTCTTGGCTCGAATTTCTTGGGAGTAATTAGAGTGAGCTGTCTTTTCCTTGGGGCTTTAGGAACATAAAGAATTGTTTCTTCTCAGTTCTGGCTTGTTTTACCGCATCTTTGAGTCTCGTTTTTGAATCAGCGATGACAATGATGGCTTTCAAAGCTGGATTGAATTTCTTATCCTCGCAGATCATTCCAATGATCGACCCATTGTTATGGGTCGGTAATGGGTTGTTAGTCACATTGGGGTCTTCCTCGTTCCTCAGCATAATATGTTTTTGTTATATCTGATTTTCAACTGCCCTTTTAGGGTCCAACAACCCTTCCTATCATGACACTCTACCCCCAAATGGTAAGCACACCTGGTACCTCCACGGTACGATGGGGATTTAGTATTTTGTCGATTAGGGGGCACATGTTGCAACAGACCCAACTGGATCAACTTCTAGAGTAGGCTAGAGTTGGATTCACCAATAGGGGTGAAATTGCTTCTCCTAGGTAGCTCACGAGGGTGTGGATTATGTTGGTGGTTGTATTGTGGTGGATGGTGATTATATGGAGCTTGTTAAGGATGGTTGTTTCTGGGAGGTGGAGCTCGATCTTGGTTGTAGTGCTGGTGTGGTTGTGTGTAGGGTTGGACATTCATCACTGCATAGAGAGGAGGTTCCACGACATAAGCTGCATCTCGGTGGGGATAGTAGTGACGCGGGGTTCTGGCGTCATGTAAGAGTGATCACGTGATCGACGGGGCCCTCTTGAACCTGAAGTCAGCATGGCTCTTCCCTCTTCTTTCGGTTTGATAAACCTCGTGAGCTGTTCTAGATGGCTTGGGAGGTGGCTCTCAAAGCATATTGACTTAGTATTCGACCAATTTTCATCCCGTTTTCCATCATTTCTCCAATTTTTATTGCTTCTGCAAAAGGTTTGCCCATGGAGAACATCATGTTCTGAAAGTAATCGGCCTCCAAGGCCTGTAAGAATACTGTAACCATCTCGGTTTCATCCATGGGAGGATTCACTCTGGCGTACTGCTCCCGCCATTTAATAGCATATGCACGGAAGCTCTCAGTGGTTTTCTCCTTCAAATTGGAAAAAGAGTTCCTGTCGGGAGTGATGTCCATATTATACTGGAACTGGCAGACCAAATCTCGGCCTAGATCGTCCCACACATGCCAATGCGTAATTTATTGATCCATATACCATTAAGAAGCGATTCTGTTGAGTCTTTCTCCAAAATAGGCCATTAAAAGCTCCTCTTTTTCGCCAACGCCCCTCATATGGTTACAATATTGTTTCAGGTGAGCGATCGGGTCTCCGTTCCCGTCGTACTTTTCAAATTTTGGCATCTTGAAGCCAGCTAGCAAGTGGACATGGGAAAACATGCACAGGTCGGAGTATGAGATGCTCTTTTGGCCGCTCAGACCCTGCATGTTTCTCACACTTTATTCTAGGCTCTTTTCCTCTTGCTTGGGGTTTCTCATTTCTTTCCTGACCCATGGGAGACTCATATCACGGGTGCTGAGGGTAAGAGTTTGGGGTTACATGAGTTGTGTCTAGCTGAAATTGCGGGCCTTGAAAAGTGAAAGCTGAAGGATCGAAGCATGGCCTGGGCACTGTTGGTTGTGTCGTAGTGGAGACTGGTGGTGCGGTGAACAATGTAGAAGGTACCCCTAAAAATGGTGCCTAGGGCGAATCTCAGAAGGTATATCGGTAAAATTGACTGATATAGTGGGGTATCCAAATGGGATGAATGGGTTGGTCACCGGGATGGGGACGTTAGTGGTTCCACCCGTCCTGGGAGCAATTCAGGAAATCTGGGGATTGTACTAGGTGGTTCTTTGTTGTTGGACCAAGCATCCCACATCTCCAACATACGGACACGCAACCTCCTGTTTTCTTCAGCGGCTGATGATTTTGGCTGTGGAATAGCGGATACCGGGCTTTACTCAAGATCTATAATGGGTAGATGACTTTCGGAGGCCATAGGAACACTGCCTTTGGATCTTGTGAAGTAAGGATGGGAAGTTAGATTACCACAAAACCAACCACTTTAAACATGACTTGTCTTATTTGCACACACAACAACTTGGTTAGTTTGAGACATTTAACAGATATGGAATCACATATTGGGGATGCAATGCACCTGAACAGTTAAAAGTTTCTAAATGTTTTTGCAACGGATGTGTGTTTCATCCAAGCTTTGCTATCTCTTTTCTCAAATTTCAAATCCTGATTTATTTTCCCTTCTCTTTTTTGCGGTTTTTCGCTCTTTTATTTTTCGCTCAATATTATTTCTCTCCTTTTCTATTATTTATTTATTATCTTATGGCTATGATCGAATCCTATAGGTATTGCCTACGTATCATGACGCCGCATGAATCAGATCGTTATTTAGTTCAGGAAATATATGCAAAATAAAAGAGAAGATATTTTTAATTTTTTTTCAATATTTCATTAATAAAGACATCTTTTTCTGGGTTTTCTATTACAATGACTTAAAAGTACTGACGACTACAAAAGAAAATATATAGACTCGAAATAAACAACAAAACAGCCTTGAACAAAACTCGAGAAAAAGTAAAATACAGACTCAAAAACTGAAATATCAAAAATAATTAAGAGCCTCCATTGGTACTCCGGGGGCCTGCGGGACATCGGTCTCTGTGCAGGCCTACGTGCAATATCTTCTTGAAGGCGGTCTAGGTCAATCATCACCTGGCGAACGAATGTCATCACAAAAGCAAAAAACATAGACCTGATCATGTCTTCACATTCATGGCATTTCATTACAACATAATCAGCTATCTCTTTTATTCTCATTCTGATGACACCATTCTCTTGAAGCAAACATCCAATTTGCTGTGCCCGGGCTTCCAACACCTGTGTAGCTTTGTTGTTTTGGTTTTGTAATTGTTGCATGCTTTCTTCTAGTCGGTAAATCAATGCGTAGAAATTCTCTCTTTCTGTCTTCAAATCCTTTATTTGATGGACCATTTCATTCTCAAGGGAGATCAACTTTTTCTTTAAAATTGTTACTTCTCTGTCGTATTTCTGCTTCAACTGGTGGGCTAATCTGGCTGTTCTTTCGCACCTTTGGCCAACTTTGCTTTAGCATTTAGCAAGACTCTTTCGTACTTTGTCAAGTCTGCTGCATAGTCATGCACCTTCATCCTTAAGTTGCTAATGAGTTTTTCATCTCTCTCTCTCTCCTCACTGGCGTTTCAACGGCTATCCTCATGTCCCGGAGTTGGGCTCGGGGTGCCTCGTTCTCTCGGGTCAATATTCTCTTTTCACCTTTGGCCTCATGCGCCTGTAAGTCATTGTCAAATGCGAGGCTTCTCAATTTTTCCTCTAAGGCATGGATGGTGGTTTGATATTTCTTTTCCTTTTCTACCCAGGCCAATTGTTCTCGAACTTTATCATCAAAAGCCTGAATATAAGGTCTTTTGGAGGTCCTTTCAGGCTCGGGCTCTGGCTCATCATTAATGCAATACCTTCTTTCAAACCATGTGGAATAACCTGGATCTAGCTCACCTCTCGCAAGATCTGGTACCTGGGCATCGTCTTTCAAGTATTGCCAACCATTCCAAATTTGTTGGATTAAAGCCTCGGGTAGTGGGGCTTCAGTGTGTAGCTCAATGACTTGGATACTCAAATCTTCATCCTCGGGCACCACCTGGTATCTTCTCAACTGTCTTAGAACTCTTTGCGGTGCATACAACTGGACACTTCTTAATCCCATCAACAACAAATAGCTCTTTGTGGTTGTCATGTATATGACTTCCCTTATCGGGAGCTATCCCAAAGTCTATTCAATCTGATCCGCCTTTAGAGTTCTTAGGTGGGAAATCCAAGCTTCAACCCCTTCTGGAGAGTTGTAATATTTTACCCTTTCCTCATAACTCTCGATGAAGTTGTTCTTGCTCGGGCCGTAAATCATGAATTTTGGGTGATGGCGGAGATGTTCAATTAGCCATATTTGCAAAAAAATATTGCACCCTTCAAAAAATGTCTCCCCATGCTTACACAGCGTCAATGCTAGATAGATGTCTAATAATATAAGCGGAGTAAGCGTGTGATCTTCTTTGGAAGTTAAGACTTGCGCAATTCTAGACATGCGGATATCAATTGTCTTTTTTTTATTTGGGAAGACCATAATGCCCAGAAATGCCACTATGAAAGCAAAGTGACGATGAATTTTCCAGGTGTCCTTGTTTTTCTTGTTGTTCAATCCCTTTTCATGTGCTTCAAACCCATTTGGGTGCCCATATCTGGAATATAGGAAGTAGAAGGAGCAACATCCATTTTTTACATTGTTCTTCCTTATTCGTTTACTGATATTCAAGATATCAAGGAATCGGTGCACAGAGGGAGGCTTTGGGAATATAAGTTGCTGAATTCTCAAGTCCCAGCCGAAACCAGTATATCCGGCTATTTCCTCCAGAGGGAGAGTGAGCTTAATCCGAGAAGCAGAAGACATTGTGAACGGGATCCCAGAAAGTTACTAAAGCCTTGATCAGATCAAACCGGGGCTTGAATTTCATAATATACGTGAGAGCACCCAAATGTTATACTACCTAGTCTTGACCATCTTTAACCATATCATACCACCACATTCTGTAGTGAAGCCTGCTTTACAATATTTAATGGCGGGTTCTGGACAGTGTTCATTTTGTACCTGTGAATGGTTAGGGTTAGGGTTGACTCTAGGCCTCATACTATTTGGTACGACCTCTAGCAGGAAATTGGGTCACGTGTACGTGTGCACCATATTTTTAGAAGACTCAGAAGGGAGGCGTAAGAAGACAGTTTTAATACAATTCAAATAATATCAAAGCGGTAAATGAGCGACAATTAGCACATTAAGCCCATAAACACAGTAATATCAACAAAAAATAAAGCCAAGTACAAATTATATTACAAACTCGAGTTCTGAACCCTGAACCAGAGATTCTGGTTTCATATCCTCAGCAGAGTCGCCAGAGCTGTCACACCTCCTTTTTCCCGACGGGATAGGGAGTTTTTCCAACTAAAGTGATATTAATCGAAATAGAATTATTTATTTAATCAGAGTCGCCACTTAGAATAATTTATCGTGTCCCAAGTCACCGATTTATTTTAAATCCCAGCGAGGAATTTGACTCTGTTTAAAGTCTGCGAAACCAGAAGACCAGGTAAGGAATTCTATTTTCTCAGGAGAAGGTGCGAGACACTCCCGGATTTTGTGGTTTTAGCACGGTCACTTTACAATAATATACTTGGCTTAATTAACAGATTATTACGTGTTTTATAACTTATGTGTGTTTTACCATTTACCGTTTTTAACTGGCGTTTATGGATTCATCTTTGAAACGGTTCACATGTGTGTAAACCCGTTTTATTCGGCACGCTAAAAATCATGTCACGCATACGTGTACATAATTAATAACACTTATTATTCATTAAGATTGTTTGTCCAAGGTAGCGTGAACGCGTACAATGATTTATTTTGGGAATCATAATTACGTCACGCGAACGTGTACATATTCACGATAATAGGTTAAAACGCGCCTAAAGCATGCTAGCGTATTCAAGGTTGTTTATTTCCTAAGTTTGTTTGAGATTATTTGGTCAAAGTCGCGCGAACGCGTACTTTGATTTATTTGTAAAAATCATAATTATGTCATGCGAACTGTACACAATCACGATAATAAATTAAATGCGCGTCTAAAACATGTATACAATTATTCATAGGTTATCTAATTTCCTAGAGTTCAAAGTCATATGCGTGAAGCTCGAATATTATGGATTACAATTCACTGGAGGAGGTATACTTTTTTTGTGCTTTAAACTCGAAAATTATTCGCCCAACATTTGTTCACGAGATTCCGAAGTTACGTAGATTAGTTGGATTTCGAGGAAAATGGTATTACTTATACGTGAAGGAAACTGCCAATTAACACTACTTGAATTAAATTAAAGTTGAGCACACATGGTCCAGAATAAGGCCTGAGGCGTTCCCCACCTTGGCCTGCTCATGAGATGGGGCCAAATCTCTAAGTGGTCTCCATGTTGAGCCCAAATGCATGCATAATTTAAAACCCCCTTTTTAAATTTGCTAAACAACCCAATTTGGCCATCTGCCCAGTTTAATTAATCAATATAGCTTCTTAATATAATTTTCAAAATTTCAGAAATAACAACATTAATTACAAACTTTCTGAAGAACTAATACATGAATACTCAAACTAAAATCACTACATACTAAAATAATAGAGGGAACTAGTTCAAATCCTCATCCATACTAACAGACAATTCTATAAACTAAACACCTTCTATTTTTCTTCTTGACTTGAACAATATTACAACATATAAATCTTGAACCATTAACTCATAATCACTGCACGTTTTGACATCAAATTGAAACTCATGATTCGCAGCTACACCCTCATGTGTGTACAGAAAATGCGACAATCGACATATTTAGTTCAGGACTCATAGACTCACATTAATACTTGACTAACAGTGATTTTTCACTAGATGAGTAAACAATCAATAGCAATCCAGCCCAATTAATGAGTCAGCATAGCTTATATATTCAATTTAAAATGAATTAACAGAATCAGATATCCATCAAGAAAAATGCAGATGAATCAAATCTAAGCATACCAACATCAAAAACACAAAGAAAAAGGTGTAGACAAGGTATCAACATGTTAATTCTGTATTTCCACATTCACAAGAGTCACAAGAAGGAGTCTCACATACCTATTTGCGAAAGACAGCCAACAAATAGACAAATAAAGGCTGAAAAACTGGGAATAAGCTCAGCAAACTCAAGAAACAACAACAAACAAACAATAGCCAAAGAAGAACTCCAGACTAAAATTCAACTTCAGCTCAAAACCAATGGGAGAAGATCAAAGGTTAAAGGAAACCATAACTTCTGAATCTATGTGAGTGAATGTAAATTGTAGAAAATTCTGTGTGTTTTCTTTTTAAATGCAAAGATCAGTGTAAAAAATAAATTGGAAATTTTGAAAATTCAGAGAATTCTTTTCTTATATAGAATATATGAGAGCCTTAAGAGGGAATAAGATAAGACAAAAAGAAATCTGCTAGTGTTTCCTTAATTTAAAGAAATATCTGGATAAATAGTTGTCCCAACAGAATTACTGAATTTTTAATCCTGACTAATCTATACATGCTAAATATATGAGAGAACACACTAATAATCAACTGCTGATGCATCATTAAATAATCAACTCAAATGAAAAATTAGCAAATTCAACTAATTATAATTGAAGCTAATCTAAGACATGCTGTTAATCAACATAAAACTAAACATGTGATGCAATCAATCAAAACACAAAATGCCAATCTATCAGTAAATCAGACAACTAAGAAAATGACAATGAAAGAACGAAAAGAATGATTACTCACTGTCGGCATCACTGCCGGCTTCAAACAATCCGGGCAATGGTCGATATTATCACAAGAGTACTGCTTCACGCTTAAAAATGCGGAGTCAGTGCTGCATATATCGATATTAACCATGGGCGGTCAATAGAACTGAACACAAGATGATGAAGAAAAGGTTGGAATTTTGGTGGGTCAGGGGGTGGTTAGCCAGAGTCCGGTGACCTCCAATGATCCAAAATTGGTATCAATCGATTGTTATTGTTGAAGAACAATCGATCATTACTAATTTTAGGTTAAACGAGTCAGAAAATCCAAAAAAAAATCAGAAAGGGAGGCAGATTAGGTTTTTGGGCCTTCTTAGGTTTGAAATCAGAAAAAATTGGTAAGGGGTTAAGGTTCAGGGGGGTACGAGGATCATAGGGTGCTAATTTGGAGCGGCTTGGGGTGACGCCGTTGCCGTGGGGCGATTTCCAGCGGCGACAGATGGCGGAGGTGAGAGAGAGGTGAGGGAGATGAATTTTGGGGAGTCTCTAGGGTTTTGGGGTGGAATTTAGCACACTCTTAAAGGATTTGGGGATCAGTTCCCAACCATTAGATCATACTCGATCCAAGGGCTTAGATTATTGGGCTTAGAAACGGGGTCGTTTGGTTTGTAAAGGGGGAGGGCAGGGTTCTGGGTAGTGAGCTGGACGGGTTTGGGGCGTGGGCAGGCGTGGACTTGAGAGGGGAATTGGGTTGGGTAGATTTTACTCAATTGGCCCAACTTGAAGACAAGGCAAATAGCCTTTTTCTTTCCTTTCTTTTCATTTTCAAGAATAACCATTTTATTGAACACTCCGAATTCCAACTCATTTGCAAAATTAACCTAATGTCCTATTTTCTAGACAATTAATTAATTTAATTAACTAATAATGCATGTAATGTTACTAATGTATTTTCAGTATTTTAGTGTTTTACAAATGCAATTAATTATGCAATTAAAAACCTAAAAAAATGTAAAGATTTAACTTATTTTTGTATTTTCTTTAGGATTTAAAATGCAACTAAAAAATGCATCAAACATGAATACATACAAAGAAAACTAAGTAAAAAATATAATAAAATAATTTAAAGTTATGTTTTAAAATATTTAGGAGTAATTTTATATTAGTGCAAAAATTAGGTGGTCACACCATCAATATCCATGTCTCGTATCAACAAGAATTTGAAAACGACGATGAATAATTGCCTTTTGGCGGAAGACACACTCTTGTATTTTGAACTTTTAATATTTGATATATATACTCTTAGTGCATCAAATAGATGGTTATCATATGGAAAGACGTTTTTCTCGAAGATACTATTGTTTTTTTTTTGCTTCATCACATTGAATTTGTGAAAATTAATGACCAATTGATGACTGTTTACTACTCCATTTGGTTCAGAATAAGTGATTTTTGATTGTTTTCATACAAATTAAGAAATTCACCTTTTAACATTAATTTGCAATGAAATTGACCATATTAACATTTACTATCTCTTCACATAAGCACTCCTAACATATACTCCAACACTATTTACTCCAAGGGCAATGTAGAAAAAAATAATTAATTCATTCTTAAAATATGAAAAAATCACTTATTTTGGACCACAAAAAAGTACAAAAAACCACTTCCTGTGGATCAGAGAGAGTATGTCTTAGGCATTTTGGAGTAGTTAGATTTCAAAAAGGTGTTTGAAGAATACATCACTCGATGTTCAGCGACGCAATTTATATGTGTATACGGCTAAAATCGGAAAGCCCAATTTTATGATCATCATGGAAGTCCATAGCCCGTTTTCAGAGGGCTCGAAGCACAGTTCGAGGTTTGAAATCGAGGAAGGATATCGAGTATTCTCCACTCTCGACCTCGGGGCGGTATAAATCAATGACCATCATGGAAAAATGAAAATTTTCCAAAAGGTACGTGGTTAAAGCTGACCAAGTCCGCAAGAATAGTACAAGTCTGTACCGTAACATTAAATAGTTGTCCAGTTGTTTTTCTTTGTAATAATTACACATTTACTATGTAGGGACTCCCCCTCTTTTATAAAAGGACCCTTGTCATTTTGTAAGAGGGGTGATATTCAATACAAGAACAAGAACATTCTCTGCTCTCTAACTCAAACATTCTCTACAATTGTTCCATTGATTTACTGCTTTCAATTCATCGTGTTCATTGATTGTTCTTCACTTATTGCTTATTGTTGATCATAAAGAGGCCATCTTCGAGGCACGTTAAGCTGTTAATCCTTCATCGATCGCCCCCTGTCGAGCGCTCGAGTTCGACCTCGAGGCCCTGTTTTGACCAGCTCGAGACCCCGTCTCTCAAAAGCTCGGTCTGCATATCACTACTTTCCTTTGTTATTATCACACTTTTCTTACTTATATTTAGCATATATTTCCAAACAACTAGTATTAAAATAGATCACATATTTGTAGAACCACAAAATCAAATATAATTGTAATTACCATTTTCACGGTAAACAGTTTGGCGCCCACCGTGGGGATAAAAATAATAGTGATTGTTTAGTGCTGGTTTTCTAAAAACACAAGTTATTCGTTACACTTTTTCTTGTCCAAGAATCTTCAGTTTCGGGTCAGAAAATGTCTAACTCGGTGAATGCACATGAAAACAATGGTCCTGAGGATCATGGAGAGAACGGTGCAGTTGCTTCAGACATTGGTGTACCACCGCAAAACCCTGAAGGGGTGTCACGACCCGATTTACCCTCCGAAGGCATCGTGACGGCATCTAGTCTCTACGACTAGGTAACCCTAATTGCGAAAAAGATATTAAATAAAAAAACAATAAAATAAAGACGGAATAAAGTAAATCTACTAATGGAACATCGCCACTTGGAACGTACAAAATACAACTTCCCAAAACCCGGAATATCACATTAGTCACAAGCTCTATCTCAAAATAGCTTTATACAACGTAAGGGAATTACATGAAAAATCTATCTAAGTCTGGAGTGGAAGGTGACTCGAAGGACTCTGCGAACGCGGCAGAATTACCTTTCGGTCTCCTCGAAGCAGATGTTCGAATCCCTAGCCACGAAACTGAGTGCTGGTACCTAGATCTGCACACGAAAAAAATATGTGCAGGAAAGGGCATGAGTACACCACAATTGGTACCTAGTAAGTGCCAAGCCTAACCCAGTCAAGTAATGACGAGGTCAGATTAAGGCTCTACTGGATTTTTATAAGTAAATCAATTTAAAATAATACAGAGGAATATAACTCTAAGGTAAGAAGTAGAAACAAATAAATCTGAAAGGTCAAACAGCGACAGGGAGCCCTTGGCTCAGCACAAAATAACACACGGTGGAATCTTCCGGGATACGTCCCGTAGTTCCAAATTTAAATATGCAGTACAGGGGGAAAGCTCCCAGAATATGTTCGTAGTCCCAATTTAAATATGCAGTACAGGGGAAAAGCTCCCGAAATACGTCCATAGTCCCAATTTAAATATGCAATGCGAATGAATGCCGGATACGATGTATTTAAACAGCTCAGAAAAAGAATCACAGACAAGAACAAGATAAATACTAACTAACACAGTGCACATTGTATCAAATAGGGAATTTAGATAAACAGGTAGGTATGCTTCTTCCTAATCTAAACTACACAAGTAGCACATTAAACAGTGAAAAAGGGGTAAAATGATTTATGGCATGGATAGGAAAAATGGAATTAAGAAATAATGGCCCGTGTACGTACTCTTCACCTCACGTACACGGCGCTCATATAACAAATAGTATCAAAAAAACCTAACGGGAAGTCCCCAACACAGAGTTAGGCAAGTCACTTACCTCGATTGCGCTACTCAACTCAAAACCACGCTCTTGCCATGAGTACCCGACTCTGAATGGCCCAAATCTATTCAATTCAATTGCATAATGTAAATATCATTGTAAGAAATCGATCTAGCTAATTAGTTCAAGGCTAATGAGCGAAATTAGGAAAATTACCCAAAACGTCCCCTGGGCCCACGTCTCGGAATTGAGTGGAAGTTACAAATTTAGAACACCCATTCACTCACGAACTCACTCGAATAAGAATCATCGAAAACCGACTCTAAAATCTCATTAAATTCTCGGATTTCTATTTTTAAATCTTCCTCCCATTTTCATGATTTTTCACCCAAATTTATTGATTGCATGGAAGAACTTGGTATAGATTAATGATACTCAAGTGAAATAAGGTTAGGAATTGTTACCTATGAATCTTCTCCCCAAACCCCACTCAAAATCGCCTAATTCCGAGCTCCAAATCGTTTTTAGAAGATATGAATTTCAAGCCCTCGAATTTGGTATAAACTGCCCAGCGATCCCGCACCTGCGCCCCTTGGACTGCACTTGCAGTCCCACACCTGCGAAAAGTACATCGCAGGTGCGAAAAATCCATAAGTGGGCTGGAACCGCACCTGAGGTCACTGGGCCGCATCTGCGGCTCTGCATCTGCAGAACTCTTGCCGCACCTGTGAACCTAGATGACCCAGGCCAATTCCGCATCTGCGATGGCCCCCTCCGCACCTGCGTGTCCACACTTGTGGCTCCCCTTCCGCAGGTGCGAAACACCAGCACCAGCAATGCTTCAGCTGGTTTTTAAGTTCAAAACCCATCCCGTTGAACATCTGAAACATCTCTGAGGCCCCCGGGACCTCAACCAAACTTACCAACCAGTCCTAATACCTTATCCAAACTTAGTTGAGCCTTCAAAACACATCACATAACATCAGAATAACCAATTATGCATGGATTCAAGCCTAAGAACTTGTGAATTTTCCAAAATCTACCACTGATGCCGAAACACGTCAAAACTAGTCCGAATGACCTCAAATTTTACACACAGGTCATAAATGACACTACAGACCTACAACCACTTCGGCATCCCATTCCGAGCCCGATATCAAAATTTCACCTATCGGCCGAAATCGCCAAAATTCTAACTTTCGCCAATTCAAGCCTAAATTTACTAGGGACCTCAAAAACACATTCCGGACACGCTCCTAACTCCGAAATAACCCAAGGAAGCTAACGGAGTCGACGAAATCCCATTCTGGACCCGTCTTCCACAGTTCCAACTACGGTCTGATTTCTAAAGCTTAAACTCATATGCAGGGGCTATGTGTCCAAAAACTCTCCGAATTTCGAAACTATTCATTCCGACAAGTCCCATAAGCAGATATAAAAGTGGGGAAAGCAATTATTAGGGTATCGGGACGCTAACTCTCAAAATGATTGACCGGGTCGTTACAAGGGGCACTAGTACAAATCCCCGTTGATGAAGGCTCACGCAACGCTCAACATGTCGATGTAAGCTCTCATACAGACGAAAGTGTGCGCGAAGGAGACAAACATGAAGCACAGAGAGCCCCTGCTCAAAGGGAAAGAGAAGTTAGCCTTCATGTCATTTTTGAGATGTTGCAAGCACAACAAGCGGCTATTGCTCAGCTACAAAGCCATAAAAAAAACTCCAAGCACAGCACCACAGGAAACGACTCCTCGAGTCGAACATGCACCAGAAAGGTCGAGAAATAACGGGTCAGCAGTTGACCCTGCTATTATGAAGATGCTCGAGGACCCCTCAAAGAGGATTGAATTAGGCGAAAAGAAGATAGAAGCTAACGACAAAAAGGTGATCCACCTATAACTCGAGGGTCGATCAGATCCCGGGTGCACCCCCGATTCTGAAGGGTGTAGATTCAAAAAAGTTTGTACAAAAGCCATTCCCATCAAGTGCGACTCCGAGACTCCGCCGATGTCTCTTTCTTCCTTTCCTTGTCCTCGGAGGGTTTCGAAGCCTCTTCTTCACCAGGAGGGAGCAGTCTCATTGACACGTTTTCCCCGAGGCCTGCACAGGCATGATATATCAAACTTACCGCTATAAATATACTTACAAAGAATGAGGAAATGACGAAAATAAAAGCATACCGTGGTTCTTGGCCTGCCACTGCCTCTTGGACAAATCGTGCCAAACACGCTTGCTATATGGAAAAGCGGAGTCTAAGTGTTTGATCCATCCGGGAGGTCCTGGACCGCTCCGGGGAACCAAACGGTGGCTACACAATCAGAGGAAAATCAATCAAATAATAAGGAGGTCAATCGGAAAAAGAAAAATAGGTGATAAAACATACTCGATGTGGAGACACTTACGCTTCATGTTCCATTCCTCCAGGAATGGCATCCTATCATCAGGGATAAGGTCCGAGGTTCTGACTCTGACAAACCGGCTCATCCATCCCCGGTATTCTTCCTCGTCGATGCAGGCAAAGAATGCTTTGGTGGATCGACGGTGTAGCTTGATTAAACCCCCTTGGAACAGACGAGGGCTATACAATCTGATCAAATGATCGAGAGTGAAAGTCATTCCCTCGACCATGCTGGAGATATATTGGATCATGTAGACAGTCCTCCAGAAAGAAGGATAAATTTGACCGAGTGTCACTAGGTATTGACGAAGAAGTTGAGAATCACCGGATCTATCGGTGGAGATGAAGAATCTACGGGGCCTAGAGTGAAAGGATATGTATATACGCTGAGGAAGTCGGCTTCATGTGTTACTATGCTTTCCTCAGCTTTGGGGATTTCTACTTGCGCCGTCTCCCCCCAACGACAATCTATCTTTACTCTCTTTATAGCGGTCACCACACTTATGTACCGAGACAGGGGCTCGCATCGGCCCGATGTAGAAGGGGGTTTCTCGATGGTAAAGTCGGAGAGAGTGTCAAAGGGATCAGGAATACACTACTCGATACTAGGAGGTGTTTTTGATTTGCCCTTAGTCGGGCATGATGAGGAAGTGGTTCCCTCTTTTTGAGGTACCGTTTTGGAGTTCTTGGCCATATTTGTAACCGAGTTTCAAAGAAAGAAGATGAAGAAGCAAGCGTAGAAAGAGGATGAAAGCAGAAAACCGTTAGCTAAATTTTGAAGACTTGAAGGTGTTGTAAAAGTGTGAAAGGCAAAAAATTGAAGTATTTATAGAAGCCATTTGGGCATGTTTGAGAAGCGGAAAGGTCGAACCAATAGCGGTTCATGGGCTTTTCGATAATCGTACTGACAGCAACCTCTGCACAGCCTTTATGTCACGTCATTTAATGTTCTGACGAGGCTGACATCATAATGAGGATATCGAATAGGCAATAATTCAAGACCGTTTCTTATCACTTCATTCTGAGAAACGCGTGGACTATCTGTATACGGCTAAAATCGGAAAGCCCGATTTTATGATCATCATGGCATTCCATAGCCCGTCTTTAGAGGGATCGAAGCACAGTTCGAGGTTTGACATTGAGGAAGCATATCGAGGATTCTCCACTCTCGACATCGGGGCGGTATAAATCGATGACCATCATGGAAAAGCGGTAAATTCCCAAAAGGCACGTGGTTAAAGCTGACCAAGTTCGCAAGAATAGTACAAGTCCGTACCATGACATTAAATAGTTGTACCAACTGTTTTTCTTTGTAATAATTACACATGTACTATGTGGGGATTCCCCCTCTTATATAAAGGGGACCCTTGTCATTTTGTAGGAGGGATGATATTCAATATAAGAACAAGAACATTCTCTGCTCTCTAACTCAAACATTCTCTAAAATTGTTCCATTGATTTACTGCTTTCAATTCATCGTGTTCATTGATTGTTCTTCACTTATTGTTTATTGTTGATCATAAAGAGGCCATCTTCGAGGCTCGTTAAGCTGTTAATCCTTCATCGATTGCCCCTTGTCGAGCGCTCGAGTTCGACCTCGAGGCCTTGTTTTGACCAGCTCGAGACCCCGTCTCTCAATAGCTCGGTCTGCATATCACTATTTTCCTTTGTTATTATCACAATTTCCTTACTTATATTTAGCATCTATTGCCAAACAACTAGTATTAAAATAGATCACACATTTTTAGAACCACAAAATCAAATATAATTGTAATCTCTATTTTGCACGGTAAACAATTTGTTTCTGTATTCTACCTATAGAATTTGGTTTTTCTTTTTTAATTTTCCAATTTCTTATTAATAGGTTACGGCATATGCTTTGTGGACTTGTATACTGGGTTCTTGATAGTCATAGCTTGCTTTTGGGTTTTTATAACTGTTGAAGAACAATGAGCTTGAAGAAGTTAAATCTGGTGCCAAAACCCTATTTTTCCTATTTAGTCCCCTTCGTTGCGGAAGCTATTTTTATTTTTACATTTCTTTCTTCCTCACTTTCCACCTTTTTTTTTGTTTTTGAGGTTTCTTTCCATTTCTTAATAAGAATAGGTGAGGGTATTCAGCCTAAATAGTAGACACATGTAATAAATAAAAGAATTTTCGAGTCGTAAGATTTCTCAATACTAACACAACGTAGAAAATACTAATACGATCAAACCTCTCTATAACAATATCCTTATATAACAACATTTTACTATAGAACTCAAGCTTTTCCGGAATCAAATTTCATGCTATGTTATAATATATGTTCTATATAACAACACTTTACGATAACATCCAAAAATATATTCAAAACAAACGAGACTGTTATAAAGAGGCTTGACTGTATTGGTAAAGTGACGTAACCTTGACTAACCGATTGGCCTAACCGGTAATTAATAGTATGCTACTCATTGAAGTATCATTTGTTCTGTTAAATTATGATAACATCATTTTGTTGGTATGACACCCGTTATCGTTTAATCGTAAGCAAATCTAACATCAAGGTACCAAACATAAAAAACAAAAACTTCATTAATTGTTCATTAAATTTTTTTTATCTTTGCATAGATAAGACAAGAAAGATATGGTGGTGCAATTCAGACCTTCATTTTGACTGATAAAGTTCTTGAGAACGAGTATACTGTAGTTGAAGATTCAATATTTTTGTTATATATATATATATATATTTAGAAAAGGTTATAGTAAACTCGATGAGATCTCTCGCCCCCACGAATGGCGGACAAATTTATTAGTTGTATGTAAATTTGAAAATTTACATTCGTAGTTTGATTGAATCCATAGTGAGATAGACGTTCGTATGTGAATACACAGCTAAATATTCTCCTATGAAGCTCGTCATACATGTCTATTGCCCTTGATGACAGTTATATGGAATCGAGTTCAATGGAATCGAGTTCAGTACTCATGCTCAGTGCCATGGACTCAATTGTAACTACGGGTGTTCAAACCGAACCGGAAAATCAAACCAAACTACTAATTAAAAATCCCGACTAGATTTGGTTTGACTTTTTTTGGTATTGAATAAAAAAACTCGAACTAAACCGATATATAAATATATAATTTTTCATATATATTTTTAAGACTTTATATTGAATTTTCTATAAAAAAAAATGTAGAAATATTTGGGATTCTTTCATGTGTTAACCTTGAAAGCGTACATTGACGGAAAATTATTTATAGACGACTAAAACAATAACTACCATGTGTTACTAACAAAATTTTCCCATTGAAATATTTTAGTATATCACATGTTTGTCAATTTTTTCAATATTTACTAAACATATATTCACTTATCAAAACTTTATCTATAATTTTAACAAAGTAAGATTGAAATAATTTTCATGTAACAAAAAAAACTGAAAACCCGAAAAATCCGAACCAATCCAAAACGATATAGTTGGTTTGGTTTGATTTTCATAAAAACCGAACCAACCCGGTCCATGTACACCCCTAATTGTAACATCTTATAAACGAACAACACGACTTTTAAAGGTCAAACTTTTGATGACGAAAATCAAGAAATGATATATACACACAAAATTAGGAGAAAAGTGTGATCAGTTTGATATTTTCATCTTATTGAGGGAATAAAAGAAGTGCGTTAGCCATAGAAGGTTGTATTAAGCTTTTCTTTTATCAATAAAAGTAATTATAGATGGCTGCAACAAGATGGTTTTGCGTAAACGACATGATTGAAATAGAAAAAGAAATTGATCTGTGAGAAAGGAGAAAGATGCAATGCAGTTGTATCTAAGTACCAGGGAATAACAGGTTATGGCCAAAAATGTAATGTATTAACTATGCAGAATTAGTTGACAAAGGAAGAAAGCATGAGGCAAGCTCAGGCTGAACCTGAAAATCACATTTCCCACCTGCAAATGCATCAGAATGTTCACGAGTTGTGACGATATGTCGACCCCAAACCATAAAAGATACCAAAACAAGGTTGCCCAAGTAACAGTATGATTGAATGCCATTTTTGCTCATCTTCTACATCCAAAACATGAGTTACAGTATGAAAGGTGCTAGCCAGAGCACAGCTTTTCAAGTGCCATGTTTTCATCCCAACCTGTGGCTTCCAAAGTACTCCTCACTTGAGCTTCAGGAAACCCCATTTCCACAAGCTTTTGTATCTGCGGCATTCAAATTACTCATTCAGTAGCATATCTGGATGCTGTAAAGGACCGTCATAAAATGCAAGATGTACCCAAGACTAAGTTGCGGGAGGAAACTAAAAACAAAAAGGAAAGCAAAAGCATGTAAGAATTTCAAACCTTCTCCTCGGTGCCAAGTGTTTTTGCAAAAGTTTCAGTCCAGTAACGAGCTGTGCCGACAAAGGTCTGATGGTCTCTGAGATACTGCAACAAGAAACAGATTGACCATTTGAAAACAAATATTTGGTCGGGAAGAGGGCGCAAGACACCAAACAAGGTCAGCAACGTGAAAACTAAGCAAACATACAAGATTTATGACGCGGTAGGGGGAGCAGGAGGGGGATTATTACTGAATATATGAAGCACCTGTTGTGCAACGACTGCATCTTGTGGATCATCAGGTTCAGGAGCAGAGAGTAATGCTTGTATAGAAAGGAGAGCTGTCTTGAGAGTTAGCGCGGGGCTCCACTGGTCTTTCAGGATGTCTAGGCATATTGCTCCACTTTGGCTACTTATATTGGGATGCCTTCAAAGGGAATTCAACACATAAAAGCACTTGAATCATAATTCCACTGGAAGAAGCAGGAAACAGGAACTTTATATCACACATTTTTTGGGGGGGGAGGGGGGTTTACTTCTGATACTTCAATTGGATACCGTATTCAAGGGTCTATGTAAAAGTTGGTCGTTTGAAGGCCAAGATCCTGCTGTAGAAATATCACACCCTTCAAGGATGTCTGCCTTGCACCTTTTTTTTTTTAAATGATATCGTTGGTTCCCACAGAAGCTTTACTTTGCTCATGCTTTTGGTGGTAGGTGCGAGGAGCAAAGAGAGGCTTGCGTAAAGTGAAAAGGGTATTTGTGGCTGTCAATTCTATGTAGGTTGAATAATAATGAGAAGTTTGTATCTTTAAGCTCCACTGGAATGTACACAACAAGCTCATTTGCACTGCTGATGTGTTTGAGGAAGGGAGCAAAATGGAGAAGTTTCAATGATAGATTAGGTGGCCATTAACACTAGCATTTAATTGCATATGCTGGGACAAAGTGTGTGGCACGGAAAAAAACGTAAGAGATAACGATAAGGTCATGCTCCTAGTTTTCTGAGAAATCTATTTCAGGATAAATCAATATTATTTAAGTAAAAACAAGGAACAAATCAAGGCAATGTCAACAATGTGTGTGGTTCTCTCAGCTCAGCAGATTCCCAGATTGGCTAAAGTCTTGCTATTATATTCTAGTTCAACAGTGAAAGGATGACACCTATTGGACCTATTTGATGAAATTGAAAAACATGGTTCAGTAGCGTACTCAAGTCCTAGAGGAAGCAATGCGTAAACCAAACATGTTTTCATCATAGCATATCCTACATAAAATTTACTTTTATCTAGATAGGAGAACTTACTGATGTTAACCTTGAACGCTTCAACTATAGGTTCATGACAATAACAATAATGTGAAGATACGCTTTCATCAAGAGGAAAAAAGAAATAAGGAGTATGCCAGAGGTAATCAATTTCTGCGGAAGCATATTTAACACTATTTAAGATGAGAGACGCAGGGATACTTTACGGACACTGATGCATAATGATATTAGAACTCCAGAGAAGTTAATATCACCAAATAATGTTGAGTATCTAGCAAATGATTTTAAACTTCAGATTTACTAGAAGGAATATTTTTGTTCTAGAATTCTTTCATCACCCTACCTACCACACACCACCGCTCATTTAAATTTGTACTGTATTATTCTCAGATATCAGGTGGTTTCATCCTCTGATTTTTTACCACATTTCATGAGCTCGATTAAAATAATCTGAAGTAGAGACATCATGACTTGTCAATATGTTCTATACAAGAAACAGTAGCTGATCAAAACTACAAACATTAATAATCCAATAGGTAATCTGCAATTTGCTATTACTTCATATCACAACCTAAGTCAGCAGTTCAACATATGAAATTTTGCACAGGCATTACTCCTGTTACTACAAAGGAGAAGAAAGAATAGAACGAAATGATAGAGCATTGCTTCTCATACCAAACTTTTGTGGCAAATCTCATTTTTGGAGGCTCGAATGGGTAGCCATCTGCAAAGACAAAGCTTCTTGATTTAGGAGTCGTACACAAAAACTGCTAAATTCTGATAAACAGTAGACCATGCCAATGATATCTATATCCTAGACTATCCTCCTTATCAACATGACGTTGAGCTCCCTGGGAGTTACCATATAAAAATGGAGTAACAATGAATAATGGTTCGACTCATCTGCATTCAAGTCGATCTATTAACCCCGAAACCGTTTCCACACTGTCCCCAAATATAAGGGCCTGACAACAAATTAAACAAAGCGACGAAAGTTCACACATAATCCTTCATTTGCCACAATAGCTGAAAAAGATTCCACTTTTATATACAAGAAAGCCTCAATAACGTGCGCAAACACATGTTGTGAGTGAATGCTGATAACTTTTGCAAAGAATTAGAGGGGTTTGAGAAAGCTATCGAACATGTCTATTTCTCATTGGTTACATTTTCCACATCAAGCATGCAACCTCACGCGTTCAAATGTTTGGCTGGCTGTTCAATACGCAGATTTTGAACAAAAATCAAGTATTCAATAAGTCATACTTTTAGTTACAATGTCTAAATGAAATGTTTTGGAAAGTCTAATATGTACTCTGCTTTCAAATACTTATAGTAATTAATAATGATCCGACTCATTTGCATTGAGGTAGATATAGTATTAACGATGACAGTGGAAACTTTTCCGTACTTCCCCCAAACATAAGGGCCTGAGCCTGAAAACAAATTAAACAAAGAAACAAAAGTCCATTGGTAATTCCATCATGTGCCACATTAGCTGAAAACGATTCAATTTTTACATTCAAGAAAGCCTCAATAACACACCATTTCTTTGATACAAGTGTTCTATAAAATCAAAACCCTAGAACCCCCCCAAAAAAACAAGAATCCACCTTCAAAAGTCAGAAAAGAATTTTTAAAGAAAACCTTTTATGCAGAAGATGAATGTAGAAGTGAGAGTAGAAGGAAATTGAGAGAGTTACCAGTAAGAGTGATATCGATCTTGAAAGAACCACCTTCATAAGGAGTAGCAAGAGGACCAGGGATTGTACCAATTAAGTGAGTGAGACTGTCACCTTTAAGGGTTACACTTATTCCTGAAACCCCAACATCTCTGTTGCACTCTTGCAGCTCCTTTTGTACCCTTGCCAAGTCCACCATTTTTGCTCTCTTCCTATTTCCAATTCAAACGTTTGGTTCTTTTTTGGTTGGAGAGCAAATGAGGAGGGTATTGCGTAAAGTGAATGAGCTGTAGCATACATGATAATGAAGGAAAATTGGGGCCCTCCTTTCGCTAGGATGTCTAGCTAAGCTTAAAAGCCGGTCAAGATGGCTTATAATCATATTTTGGCTTATTTAGTAAATATCAAAATTGCTTATAAGTCAAGTGTTTATAAGCTAAAGTCATAAGTCATAAGTTGATCATCTCATCTTATAACTTTTTAGCTTATAAGCAGTTTTAATTTGATCAAAGCTTATAGTAGTTTATCTTTAATAATATTTTTTAATTCACAAAATATTTTTCCTAAAATAAATTTTCTAACTTTCCTTTCATTTCATATTTGTTGTTCATCCTTTTCTTTACAGAGAAACTTTTTAATTTATAATCTTTTGTAAAGTTTTATGGATATTTTTGTCATTTTAATAAAATAATAGCTTATCAGCACTTTTTTACCAAACACATCAACCATTTATTATCTGTTTTAGCACATCTATCAAAACACGCGAATACTTATTTAAAAAATCAGTTTCAGCACTTCAAGTTTATCAACTAATCCAAAAAATTCAAATCAATTATATTAGTTTCTTTAATTTTTTATATCAAAGTACACTAGTTAAGCCCATTTCTTATTATTTCGGGTTTTGTCATTTTTTTCAATTTTTATCATTTTTTTAAAAATGCAAAGTAAACTGCCAGACATACTCACTCAACTGAACAATGTGAACTAAAACAAAAATTTATTTTAGTTCTCAAAATCGTAGCTCCAAAGAAACCAATTGCTTACCTCAAAATCGGATAACAACTGAATTTGTAAGTGATTTTAAGGATATATGAATTAAATTGACACAAATCAATAAGTTAAATTACAATTAGATATAAAGTATGATAAAGTAAATTCAAACCACATGAATTGACCAGTTACAGCCTTGGGGGAGAGCTACCCTTGAACAGAATGAACTTCTATCAGTGTCAAGACAGAATTGAAATAGAACTTAAAGAAAAAAATCATTATATTGCTTCTGAATGATTGTTACAATGTCTTTTACAAATAATCAAACCCCCTTTATATAGTAAAAAAATCTCACTTTAGGTACAATTCTATAAAGGTAAAAATCTCATGATTTGCTGATTTGCGGCTTCTTATTGATACGTGCCAAGATTCTCTCAGTGATACTCGACCGGTTATGAATATTTCGGCCTTCCATTATTAGGTCTGACAATGTTTCTTCAAGCTCATTTGGGATCAGGGTCAATTCCGGGGTCATGGACCCGATGTTCTTGAGGACGGACGTTCTGAGCTCGTATTCTGGTTCGATGACGAGCCCGATTTCGACTGTCAATCCAGCATTATTAACCAACATGTCAAGCGTACCAAATTTTTGAACAGCAAAATCGACTGCCTGACTAATATCAGCTTCTGCAATAACATCACAGTGGATAAAATATGCACTCTAGTCATCACCAAGGATACAAACGCGTTGTCCAAGTTCATGTTGAATATCAGCAATGCATACTTTTGCACCAAGTTCGTGAAATAAAATACCACTTGCACCTCCAGTAACTAAATCAAATCTTTCCAATAGCCTGATATATCAGATGAAATTACAACATATCGACTACAATACTATGATACAAAAGCATTTTCATAAAAATTCTGACCAAATGAACTTAGAAAAGAATTTGAACACAAAGCATAAAGAAGAGAACTTTGATAGAAAATCACGCCACTTTATCGAAGTCATTATTAATTCCTAGGATATTTATGGAGTTCAAGTCCTCTTCTGGTTGATTTGTCACTATGATTAAAAACAGATTCACGAATTAGTATCTTTTTTTTTTAACCCCTTTCACTTTGGCTTCATGTTCCGACAAGCAGCACTACATGATTACCAAAAGAAAATTAACAGCAAGAACATGTGTCATTAAAGAAGTAGAAAACTTTGTTGCAATTAGATCAATCTCTCCTACAACCTTGAAGTTACAGTAGCTATAAATTACTGTGATCATGAACTATTTGCAAAATAAGTCCCATGGAAATTAATTCCATGAAATGTCTTTAGATGAGCGCAACTAACAACTTTCTTTTGTGCTTCTTATTTGTCTTCTTTACATCAGAATCATCAGTAGAATAATGCACGGAGCATAGATATATGTCACTCTCATTAATTAATTATCCCGAGAAGTATTTTTGAAGCATGAACGAAAATATTTTACCTTCAAAATTGCAATTAGTAATGTATACTCCTTGCTGAAGAATGAGAGGCATGCAATTTAGACACACAAAAGGTAGTTTAGATGCAAAAGAATAACCAATTACAACATTTGAATATAAAAATATAATTACAAAGTAAACAGTCACATAAAATAATTGATGTCATGTACTTCACCGACCTATGAGCTTAACAAAACACCAAGAACTTTTTAAGTCTTACCTTCACAAGAATAATAACAATAAAAAATTGAATTCCAATTCCAACAAGAGCGAGAAAATATGAAAGTAAGCAGTTTTATGCTCTCAAAAAAGAGGTTCTCGTATCTTCTCTAAAGAATTCCTAACTAAGCTCAACAAAAACATTAGAGACAAATTTAAATTCGCCATACCTTAAGAATAAAATTTAATTGCCAGATTGACACTCTTAACTCCAGCATCTGGAGACTTGCATAATAAAAGATAAAGAAAGAAGGAGCATATAAGTAACAATACCCTAAATATAAACAAACAATTAAAAATCCAAATTTTACATGGAGCTCATGTCCGTTGGAAGAGCAAAAGGTAAAATTCCTCACTGACTTAAGTGATTTGAATGATTACATTTGCATTTGATAACTATGTGCTTTTTAAGTCTAAAGCTCGAGCACGCATAAAATGAGAAAGAAATATCTACATGTCTATTTAGTTTCGTTAGAATACTCTTTTTTCTAGTCTTAAAGAAGCATAATATGAAAAGATATCTTCCTGCACTTCCCTACAAATTTAGAGATGAACTTTGACTTGAATGAAATTGATTTTTTCCATAAAGAACTCAAAAGGTCCAAAGCAACCCTATCTTTTTTTCAAGAAGAAGCTGCAGGCATGGTGTTGGATCCCCCGAACCTCAACCCTGTAATAGCAACACTAATTTAAAAGGTTTATAGCCACGGAAGTAAAAAGCAGAAACAAAGATGAAAGACTACATGATAATCCAGTAAGCTTTTCACTTTCACAATATATAGATATTTAGCATCTCAATATCAATAGACCTAGGAACAATTGTTTCACACATAAATTTTCCTCAATCGTTTTAGACATACATTTTCCTTTTCCAATTTCATATGAACCTCACTACATAAAATCATAGTGATATGTATTTTGAACTCATTAAAGAAAGTAGATCGGATGGACTTACCATCGAATTTCAGCAATATCACCATTCAGAACTTAAAATAGTAGTAGAAGTAGAACCTCAATGCAAAAACATCAACAGTCATATTATTTATATTTTTTAGACGAACAGTGCTTTTTGAGGAACAAGTCTTAGCGTGAAGGCAAAATGAACACTCAGTAGTTCCATGACTGTAAGTAGGTATATCCTTACAACAGGGAGACAGTTAAAAATATATCAATTTTGTCTCACTTTCTCGTATTTTTTATCAATCTTTATTTTTTGTTTTGATCCAAAGATTGCATAAGTATTCATCAGACAACCTTTAACTACATAGGATCTTGAAAATATCCTAATAGCAAGCAACAAATATTATGACCATAAAAAGATTTGAGGAATTTGACAAACTTAGTAGTAAACAGAAAGTCAAAAACTATGGTGCAAAAGTTGACAAAGTATCATTTCTAAATCTTTGAAGCTAATACGTTGTATGTGCTTCAGTAAAGTGCGTAAGACCCAAATTATAACAACTGTAGCATATTTTATTGCAGAACTCACTGCAAATAACCTAATGAATATCCCAAATTCTATGTTAGCGACTATACTCCTATATGAATTGATAAGATACAATTTTCTGAAATGCTTAATGATTTAGTGGGAGACGACAATTCTACCTTCCTTGTTTGCTTATTATAGGAATATTGACTCCAGTTAGAATAGATGACTACTGTTTGGATATTCACATCTGAAAGTTTCCTTTTTGAACCTTTTAAATGATAGCTTTAGCATTATTTTTATTTTTAAATTATCACGATACACATTTCATATGATGATTCAATTAAGAATGAGAAAGTTCAAATGCACAACTATAGAGTTCAACGTGCAAGTATAATTATTGTACAAAGGTGAAATGATCATAGAAGGGAATGCACCTACAACCTAAAAACTCCATAAACATCGATGTAAGATGAAAAATGGCACCACTTGAATTTATACTAATTTATTTAATTCCGTTCTTAAATTAGACTTCTATTGAAAGACTATTTGCCTCTACAGTAAAAGAAGAAAAAATTACTGCATAACTTGAGCAAGGGCAGGGCTTAATTTTGGAGTACCTATGTTGGAGGAGCTCATATATCATAAAAGCTTGTTCGTTTTACCAGAAGGCAAGACACAACCTGCAATAGAGATTAGAAATAAGCAAATCAGAATTAACCTTTCTTACCCATGGATGGAATCAATGAATGCATTGCAATCATAGCTTATCATAAGTAACAATTGTCCCCAAAAAAAAAAAAAAAATCTTACAAGTTATATGTCTTTGACCGTTTTGTAGATTCAACAAAATCCTCCACCAATCCGATAACATTTCCATCCAACTGCTAGGGGAAAGCACCCTTTCCTCCAATCTTTTCTAGACGACGGAGCTATGCAGGGTAAACCATAACTCAAACAAGTGGGAAACAAAAGTTAGCCAGCATCACATTAAATAGAACATGGAAAAAATAAATTAAAAAATGACTACACCTATAAACCTAAACTCGCACAAAATAACCACATGCATATTTTTAGATGCAATCAATGTATAAACTTCGAATCTAATCATGTATTGGTGCTTACCTTGAAGGAGCAACGCCCACTTGACAGACATGTCCTAAGAGGCAGCACACATGTCCTCTATGTTGTACATATCTACATACAATATTGCAATTCCTCACTTATACTATGATGTTCTACTGGCTTTGTTCAACTCTAAAGCACATCATATGAATTTCATACAAAACATCACATACAACATTTCACAATGCATTCTCTATGTCACATGCTTTCTTCGTAGTTCGTCCAAGAAACTACGTGATTAATTGAATAAGGAAGATATAATATAGCTTTTCAAAACAAATAAGGTAAGAATGAGGGTGTTACCTTACTTGTGAATGCATGTACGCAGCTTTTAGTAAGGCTGGATCACCTCCTTTTCATCAAGAGCTAATGCTTGTTGGGTGTTTTAGTTTGTTAATGCTTCATATCCCATAAAAGATATCAAATGAAAAGAAGAAATTATGAATTTAATCATGTTTAACTTAGTGTTTAAGTCCAGACAAAGAGATTGAACGAAAGCTTTCTGCTAATCATCAATTCCTGACAAAACAACATTAGTAATTATAGCACGATCAAAAGTTCTAGCCGTGCAAAGGGATTGATATTTGTATTAAAATCACCTATGGGAAAAGAAACGAATTCAGGCATATTGTCAAACATCTTAACTTCACTAAAATTCTTCCCTTTTCATTAAATTGTTTTTCCATAGGGCAACTCAATGTACATCGTGCTACAAGTATCCAAACAATAAAAACCACACGCATATACAGAATCTACCCAAAAATTCTGAAAAAAATTAAAAACAACAGATACTTGTAAACTAAAATCCACTTAAATATTGAATTAACAAAGAAAAATATAGCACAAATACAAAAAGAACTCACTAGGCAAATGAATATTCTGAATCAATAGTCTAAAATTTAGGATAGAAGGTTTACATTCTCGCCAAGAAAGAATAGAGGAAAGTTTAGCAGGTTTACATTTTCAGGCTTTTTGATATGCATGTGCATTTTGAAGAGAGTATCCATAGTTGCATGTACACAAAAACTTGAGGATAAATAAACAATACAACCGAACAGTAGAATACCAGAGAAAGATTGATAAAATGAAAAAGAATAAAATACAAAATACTCACTAGAATACTGTAAAAATTCAACGAAAAATACAGAGAAAGGGATATCAAGTGAGAGGAGAGTAAAATTGAAGAAAAAAGGAGATATGTATGAAGGAAAATGAAGATAAAGATAGAGAAGAAACTTCTAGAGTTAGAGATGGCCGTTTAGCTGCATACTTGCATCCGACAAGGAATTTACAAATATAAAAAATACAAAAGACAAAGTGTTTGTTCTTTAAGCTTAGTGTATCTTAATTTTAAGTTTAGTCTAGCTTAATTTTAAGTTTGGAATAGCTTGAAAAGAGTGAATGGAAAATGGTGGAAAAAGAAATGGAGGAAAGTAAAATTTTAAATTAGTTCACTTTGTCCCTCATTGGAAGAAGTAAATAAAATATATGTGTATATATAGAGAAACTCTTCTTCTAGCTCTTAAAGAGTTTAGAAGTATTACCTAAATTCGAGTGTAATAAATCGAAATGTCAAATATGTGTTGAATCTAAGTTTGTAAAACATCCTTATAAGTCTGTTGAGAGGAATTCAAATCTTTTAGACTTAATTCATACTGACATTTGCGATATGAAGTCGACACCATCTCGAGGTAGGAAAAAGTATTTTATTATTTTTATTGATGATTGCACTCGATATTGTTATGTTTATTTGCTTAATAGTAAGGATGAATCAATTGAAGCATTTAAGCAATACAAGAATGAAGTAGAGAATCAATTGAATAAAAAGATCAAAATGATTAGAAGTGATAGAGGTGGAGAATATGAATCTCCGTTTGCAGAAATATGTTCGGAATATGGAATTATCCATCAAACTACTGCACCTTACACACCTCAATCCAACGGAATTGTGGAAAGGAAAAATCAGACATTAAAGGAAATGATGAATTCTTTATTAATAACTTCCGGAATACCGCAGAGTCTGTGGGGGGAAGTTATCCTTACAGCTAACTAAATACTCAACGGAGTACCCCACAACAAAACGCAATATATTTCATATGAAAAATGGAAAGGTAGAAAACCCAACTTGAAATATTTCAAAGTATGGGGGTGTCTAGCAAAGGTACAAGTTCCTTTACCTAAAAGGTTTAAAATCAGACCAAAAATAATAGATTGCGTTTTCATTGGATATGCTACAAACAGTAAAGAATGTTGATTTTTGGTCCATAAATCCGATAATCCCGAGATTCATATTAATACGGTAATGGAATCAGATAATGTTGAATTCCTTGAAAGCATTTATCCGTATAAAACTGAATACGAGTCGTTAAGTGAAAGACCTAAACGACCTCGGGATGAACCAAAGGAAAATACTCCAAGTGTAACATTCTTGCTTTGGACCAGATTTTGTAACATTCTTGCTTGAAAATGATCCTCAAACTTTTAAAGCAGCTATGTCGTCTTCTAATTCAGCATTTTGGAAAGAGGCAGTCAAGATTGAGATTCAATCAATTCTGGATAACCATACATGGGAATTGGTTGATCTTCCTCCTGGAAATAAGCCTTTAGGTTCGAAATGGATCTTTAAACGGAAAATGAAAGTTGATGGCACTATTGACAAACATAAGGCAAGAATTGTTGTCAAAGGTTATAGACAAAGGAAGGCCTTGATTATTTTTACACTTACTCGCCAGTAATGAGGATAACATCTATTAATATGTGAGTGGCATTTGCGGCCGTGTATGGTCTTGAAATCCATTAAATGGATGTTAAAACAACTTTCTTAAATGGAGAATTGGAGGAAGAGATTTACATGGAACAACCTGAGGGTTTAGTGGTTCCTGGTAAAGAAAAGAAAGTGTGCAAACTTGTTAAGTCGCTTTATGGACTTAAACAAGCATACAAACAATGGCATGCCAAATTTGACCAAACAAAGTTGGCAAGTGGGTTTAAAATCAACGAGTGCGACAAATGTGTTTACATTAAAAACACTCCAGGTCATGAAGTCATTGTTTGTTTATATGTTGATGACATGTTGATAATGAGCAAAAGTATGGCAGATATAAATGCTACAAAACGCATGTTGGCTAGCAAATTCGACATGAAAGACTTAGGAGTTGCTGATGTGATCTTAGGAATCAGAATTCACAAGACTCCACAAGGTCTAGCATTATCACAGTCTCACACATTGAAAAGGTACTGACAAGTTCAAGTATTTGGATTTCAAAATCTCCAAGACTCCAATTGACGTGAGTTATGCACTTCAAAAGAATGAAGGTGAAAGTGACTCACAACTGGACTATGCAAGAGTATTGGGAAGTTTGATGTATATAATGAATTGTACGCGACCAGATATAGCATGTGCTATTAGCAAACTGAGTCGATTTACAAGTAATCCCAATCAAATACATTGGATGGCAATGAAACGAGTTTTGGGGTATCCGAAACATACCCAAAACTATGCTTTGCATTATAACAAATATCCCTCCGTTATCGAGGGATATAGTGATGCAAATTGGATCACCGGATCATATGAAGTTAAATCCACGAGTGGATATGTTTTCACAATTGGGGGTGGAGCAGTGTCTTGGAAATCATCCAAATAAACGTGCATCGCTCGTTCTACAATGGAATCTGAATTCATAGATTTAAATACGGTCGGTGAAGAAGCTGAATGGATCCGGAATTTCTTGGAAGATATTCAATTTTGGCCCTAACCTTTGGCACTTATTTGTATACATTCTGATAGTCAAGCGGCAATAGGCAGGGCAGAGAGCGTTATGTATAACAAAAATCTCATCATATATGACGGAGACATAATATCGTTAGACAACTACTATCTAGTGGTGTTATCACAATCGTCTACGTAAAGTCAAGATATAACGTGTCGCATCCACTTACAAAAGGCCGCCTATCTAGAGAGGCAGTTGAAAGATCATCAAAGGGAATGGGGTTAAGGCCTAGGACAAGTCATCATGGCGGTAACTCTACCTAGCAGACTGGAGATCCCAAGAGCTAGGTTCAAAGAGATCAAACAAAGTTATGAATGATGGTTCAACATTGTCAAATAACTCACCCATTCTCGTGATGAAGACAATATTCAGAAATAAAGGTAAAGAATTAAGGTTTTTTGATGAGTCAATAAAGCTTAAAGTTTTTTAATGATTTGCTAAGTCTGGCAGGATATGACCAGATAGTGTGTCTTTAGGATTACACGTTTAGGAAGAACCTATGTGAGTGTGAAGTGTAAGCCGCTTCAAGGGGAATGAAAGTAAAGTCCCATTCTCTAA
>MDKI01178134.1:0-10481 GCA_005239505.1 Nicotiana paniculata | reverse complement strand
AAAAAGAATCCCCAACTACGATATTAAGAGAAAATGCTTCGTTGGATGAAATAAAAGTGGGATAAATATTTGACAAATAGAAGAGTATAATTAACTATTTTTCGAATATAGAAATTAAAGGACATTTTGAATTCAAGGTTGTTAGATCAAGCTCAACAAGATATTCGTTGAAATGCAATGATGATAGGTGTGGGTGGTGTGTGCGTGCTTTCAGAATTAAAGATTCAACATTGTTCAAGATAGTAAAGATTGAGAAAAATCATGACTGCTCAGTTAACACTATGAAAGCTGATCAACGGCATGCAACTTCAAAGTTGATTAGTGGTTACATTATTGACAATCTTTGAGACCCAAGGTTTGAAGTTACACCAGACTTTGTCATGGCAGAAATGTAAAAATTGCATGGACTAGACATTGGGTATCACAAGGCCGTGGCGTGCTATTCAACATGCTTAAGCTTTAATAAGAGGAACTCCTGAAGAGAATTATGAATTATTGTCTTCATACTTGTATATGATGAAAAGTAAAAACCCAGAAACATATACTAACATAAAGATAAACGACAACAACAGGTAAACAATCAAAAAAGAGTTTATTAGTCTGTTTTATAAACTTTAGGACATGCTGTCCTTAACCAGTGAAAAAGTTAAGGACGTGATGTCCTTAACTTTGATGTGTGCAGTCAAAAAGTTAAGGACACTTGGTCCTTAACTTAAAGTTACAAGTTAGAAAATTAAGGACATGGTGTCTTTAACTTTTGAACTTGCAACTCAAAGTTCAGGACTCCATGTCCTTAACTTTTGAGCTTGTAACTCTAATTTAAGGACTTCATGTCCTTAACTTTTTAACTTGTAACTCTAAGTTAAAGACTACATGTCCTTAACTTTTTAATTTGTAACTCTAAGTTCAGGACCAAGTGTCCTTAACTTTTGAACTTGTAACTCTGAGTTAAGGACCAAGTGTCCTTAACTTTTGAGCTTGTTAGTCTAAGTTCAGGACTACCTGTCCTTAACTTTTGGGCTTGTAACTTGAAGTTCAGGACTGCCTGTCCTTAACTTTTGAGCTTGTTAGTCTAAGTTCAGGACTACCTGTCCTTAACTTTTGGGCTTGTAACTTGAAGTTCAGGACTGCCTGTCCTTAACTTTTGAGCTTGTTAGTCTAAGTTAAGGACTACCTGTTCTTAACTTCTGTTAACCTTCTGTTATACTGTATTTTCAGGTTTCTTTATATGTTTTATGCATATGGATCATCAATAGCTGGTTGGAATCATTGTAGACCAGTGATTTCTGTTGATACAACTTTTTTGAAGTCAAAATTTCGTGGTGTTTTAATGATTTCAGTTTCAAAGGATGCAAATAACCAAATATTCCCACTAGCCTTTGGAATTGCAGAATCTGAAAATAACAATTCCTATGAGTGGTACTTTAGTGAGCTTCGCAATGCAATTGGGAGCCGTGAGAATTTAATTTTTTTATCAGACAGGCATCAATCTATTGCATATGGCATTGCAAAGGTATATCCTAAAAGCCACCATGTGATTTGTATCTATCATTTGAAGCAGAACCTAAAGCGAAGAAAAGTGAAAAGTGAGGTCCTAAAACTTTTCCAAAGTGCTTCAAGAGTATACATGCGCAAAGAATTTGATCTGTACATTTCAGATATATCAAAAGTAGATAAGAAGACTTTTGACTACTTGATGGAAGAACCACCGGAAAGATGGGCACGTTCTTGTAGTCCACGACGAAGATATGACATGCTCACAATAAACATAGTTGAGTCAATGAATTCTGTTCTATTAGAAGCAAGGGAGCTGCCTATATTAAGAATGATGAATTTCATCCAAGTGAAGCTATAACGTTGGTTTTATGAAAGAAGAAATGAAGCAGGAGGAACTTTTTAGAACGTTTCTTGTTGGGTAGACGAGGAATTGAAGAAAAAGATAGATTTAGCATTTACTTTAAATGTAAGTATTATGTTCCTTGTTTAGATTATTATTTTAATGATAATTTAACATAATGTACTAACTTATAATTTTTCAACATTAAAGGTCTTCCTTGTTGATTCATGGCGTTCTAGAGTTGAGGAAGAAGGACTTACTTTATTGGTGGACTTAAACAAAATAACATGTGATTGTTTTCAGTTTCAATTTGATGAATTAATACATGCAATTGCTGCTATCGAGAAGAGAAACATCAAGAAGTCCAACTTCTGCTCGCACTGGTACTTAAAGGAATCTTGGCTGAAAACATATGAAAGACAAATACATCTTGTAGGACATACTGCTTCTTGGATTGTACCAGAGAGTGTTAAGTCACAAATTATTAAACCTCCAGATTTCAAAGTGCCACCAGGGAGAAGGCAGAAGAAAAGGCATATTCCAGCTACCGAGTCATCAAAAATAACATTCAAATTGGTCGTTGCAGAAGAATTGGTCATAATAGAACAACTTGTATATATTCTCCGGCAGTCCATCCATTTTCAAGGAAGCACAGAGAATAGTAGATATATCCACTTATGTTTATCTACTCTTTTAAGTTTTTCTATAAATTGGATTCATTTAGATTGTTTTTATTTGAACAGAAGTCCTAAATTTTCAAAGTTTCTTTGCGCTTACGTGCTTTTTGTTTCTTTTTCAAAAGTTTGTCCTGAACTTTGAGTTCCAAGTTCAAAAGTTAAGGAAAATGGGTCCTGAACTTACATTTACAAGTTCAAAAGTTAAGAACAATAGTTCTTGAAGTCCTGAACTTAGACTAACAAGCTCAAAAGTTAAGGCCAATAGGTCCTGAACTTAGGCTAACAAGCCCAAAAGTTAAGGACAATAGGTCCTGAACTTACATTTACAAGCTCAAAAGTTAAGGACAATAGTTCAAAAGTTAACTAATGCAAAACATTAAACCTTGGAAAGCTTATGCTAAACTTTCATGGTTTTGGGCCATTTATTTTATTTAACAAAAGATAAATTATTGATTTTAAGAAAAATCCCGCTTACTTTCTATTGTCATTGAGCCTACAGATTTTAGCTTATTTGGCCCATGTTTCTTAAGAGCCTCAATGACAAATACAACACAAAGTGACAAGTATTCTTCTAAGCTCAAATTGCTCATCACGATGATGTCCAAATTAAAATCCTTTTTCATATAAAGAAACTCACATGCTAATTATTAGCTTTGCTCTTTTATCACCTAAATCAATTTATTTCTTAAGGACTAACATAATATTTCTACTCATTTACACCAACATGGTACTACTCAAACTACAAACTCATTAGTAACTTAAACACCTTAAGCATTGGAATCCACTTTCATAATTACAAATCGCGACTACATATAAAAACTACAAAAACCGTTAATCTTTTAGTGCTAAAGAGAAGAACCATATATTAACATTATGTTGACTATAATTTAAAGTATCAAAATATTTGAAGCTAGAAGTCTTTCCTAAATAATTATACATGAACCTTAAAAATAACTCACATAAAAGATCGCAAACTAAACAAACATGATTAAAAATGAGGTTTTTATCTTTTCCTTAAACTAAGTAAACTTAACAAAATGCAATTTCAATCATATATATATAAAGAAGAAACAATAATTTAACTAGTTTCTAACATAGTTACATAATTGATAATAGTAATATAACATTCATCTTGAAACAAAATTAAATCTAACATGTTCCATCAACCAAACAGGGATCAAATGCTCCTTATTACCATCAAGAATATGCAATATAAGAATTTGAAAGTTACATGATTTGCAGAATGATAAAATACAGCAGTACAACAACAGAAATTCAGCAGCAAATATATTAGAAACAACAACAACTCAAGTTTTAAGACAATCCAGAAAACTCAACAAAGATGCTTGAAACTAGTAGCTATCAACCTCACACATTGCCTAATAGATATTTCTTTTTTGGTCAGAGTTTTTGCACTCAAATAATACTCATCAAGATCTGAAATTTCAGTTTAGTATATCTATTAAGTTGTTTATTTTTCTCAAGGGATATATGTCTTTTTTAGAGTGTGAAAGATGATCTCCCAATGTAAAATAGAGTGCTCCAAAATCTCCCCCCCCCAAAGTGAAAGAAAGACCCTCTCTTTATAGGAGAGGAGGGACATGATTTCATTCTGAAAATCTGTTCAAAGGACATATTTTTCACCAAAATCTGTCCAACACTATTCAAAGGGCATCTCTTTAGTAAAAATCTATCCAAGAGATAGTATTTTACCAACTAGAAGTAGATTTTTGGAGTTGTGTACTATAAACAGTACATTACAACCAAACATGTACTCTACTCCGTCATTCACCTTCTACTAACTTTCAACTCTATCCCTTAATATTACTCTCCACTGATTTAACAAACACAAAAGCAGAAAGTTCATAAATAAACTTCAACAATTAATTCCACACCAATGCAGAAATTAAACTAGAATCAACAATTAAACTAGGCTGACTAAACACTAACTAAGCACTAAATTCAGAAATAACAATATACTAAATAATAACACGAAACAGTACCTAAATTAACTTGATCCTAAGTTAATGATAAGCAAAACAGAACAAAAAGGGACGGGGATTGGGATTCCAGTTATAGTCCGGAGACACTAAAATTTCAATTAAATTCCAGAGACATCACTCAATTATGATACACTGACGACTAAACTAAAACCAATGATAAGAGACATAACTTAACGGTTAATGCCAAATAAAATATGTATTAAACAGTGAAGACATTAAAACTAATTATCTTAAATAAGTACGAAATCAGAAACTAGATTAAATTAGACGATCATTAGCAAGCCTTAAACTAAACTAAAATCCTAGGACAATCACAAAGAAAACAGAAAAATAACGGCGGGAAAAATGATTAGGATTTTTACCATCTTACAATCCAAGTGCCCGAGACAGTGGTGGGAAGGAAACTAGACAACAATGTGAACTTCGAGCATGATTTTCTAATTGGCGAATCGTGACCGTGATTTCCAGCGAGCCAGTGGTCAGTCACGATATCACCAATGAGAAACTCGTGCTTCGAGTCATAAGATAGGCCAAGACAGAGGCGTGGTGGTGATTTTAGGCGGCTTTCGGGCAGTGGTGGTCGCCGGAGCTGGCCGGAAAAATGGAAAACAGAGGTTGGCTTCGAAATCAGTAGGGAAAGGTAGACCAAACAAGAAGCTACCCGACCATGTATTTGTTGTGGGGTGGAGATTCCATGAATCTATGAATTTGGGCAAAAGGGGTGGTGGCTAGGGTTCCTAGATCTAAAATTCGTGGAGTTTGAGGGAGAATTAAAGAATTTGAGGCTTTGATTAGTGTTGGGGATGGAGAGAGGAAGGTTGGGTGAAGTTTTGGGGTGTATTGGTGTGACGACCCAGTCGGTTGTCTTAAGAATTAGTGCCCCGATCCCCTGTTAACTGTTTTTTCCAAGTCTATTTCTGTTTAATTGAATTGCTTCGGTTTTAAGTTTCGAAGAGTTTTGGGACATTTAGTCCCTAAATGAGAGCTTAAGTGTTGGAAAGTTGCCTGTAGTTGGAGCAGTGTGAAGACGGCTTCGGAATCGAAATCCGATGGTTCTGTTAGCTCCGTTAGGTGATTTCGAGGTTGGGAGCGTGTTCGGTATGTATTTTGGAAGTCCGTAGCTCATTTAGGCTTGAAATGCCGAAGTTTGAAATTTTGGAGTTTCCGGTCCGATAGTGAATTTTTGATCCGAGGGTCGGAATGGAGTTTTGCAGTAGTTCCGTCATGTCATTTGGGACGTGTGTGCAAAATTTGAGGTCATTCGGATAAGTTTAGACGTCAGATGTGAATTCGAATTTTTCTTAAGTTTCTAGGCTTGAATCTATGCATAATCGATGTTTTTGATGTTAAGAAACGTGTTTTTGAGGCTCGACCTAGTTCAAATGAGGTGCTAGGGTTGGTTGGTGGTTTTGGTTGAGGTCCCGGGGGCCTCGGGGTCGTTTCGGATGCTTAACGGGAGAAATTTGGGACTTAGCTGCTGCTGAACCAGGCTTCTTCTGGTTTCTTCGCACCTGCGAAGGTCTTGCCGCAGGTGCGGACTCGCAGGCGTGTGGGATTGATCGCAGGTGCGATAGAGGGGGGTGACTGACCAGTGGTCGCAGGTGCGACTGGGTTCCGCAGGTGCGGGACTGCAAGCGCGACCAAACGACCGCAGGTGCGGCCCCAGTGCATATTTAGTGAATGTCGCACCTGCGATGCTTTTTCCGCAGGTGCGGTGATCGGGACCGCAGGTGCGAGATCCCTGTGTGTTTTGTTCCAAAAATTTGAGGGTTTATTTCATAAGTCTAAAAATCGTGTAAGGGCTCGGGAATTGGTGATTTTCAGTGAGTTTTGAAGAGAAGGATCATAGGTAACGTTTTCTAATCCTAATTCATTGTTAGACCATTAATTCCCGTTGTTTTATTTAGTTTAATTATCAAAAATGGAGGAAAAACCATAGGAAGGGAAGAAATGTTCCCAATCCGAAATTTTGGAAAATAGTGGCATTTTTGGCATCGGGTTTAGATTGTTTCTGGTTAAATGAGTTCGTGAGTGAATGGATGTCCGGAAAATATAACTTTTACCCGATTCCGAGTCGTGGGCCCGAGGGGCGTTTTGGTCATTTTACATAATTTCACGCTTTAGCTTTTAATTAAATAGTAGAATCAGTTGCTTGAGATGTTATTTACCATATGTAATTGAATTGTATAGATTTGGGCCGTTTGGAGTCGGATACTCGCGGCAAACGTGTGATTTCAAGTTGATTTTGAGCCGATTCGAGGTAAGCGGCTTGTCTAACTTTGTGTGGGGGACCTTTCCCCTTAGGATGTGATATTTGATAATTGAATGCCTCATACGTGAGGTGACAAGCGCGTACTTGTGCTAATTGTTGAAAAATCCAGTTTTACTTTAAATATTTAGACTAAGTTTCTCTCTTACCTGTTTTATTCTATTTGCAATTATAGTCTATGTTAGCTTAGAAGATCATGCCTAGTTTCCCAAATTGCCTATCTGCTTAAATTGCTTTAATTGTACTACATGAAGCATGTTAGGCTATATTTACTTGTTGCCTTGTATTTTTGCACTCTAAATTTGAATGTTATCTTGTTGTGGCTGCGTGTTTACTTTGGGACTGCGGGTTAGATTCCCGATAGATCCCCCTGCACATTTACTTTGGGACTGCGGGTTAGATTCCCGATAGATCCCCCTGCACATTGATAGCTGGACTATGGGACGGTATCCCGGGAGATCCACTGGACAACTGAGAAAAGGACTACGAGACGGTATCCCGGGAGATCCACTGGACAACTGAGCAAAGGACTACGGGACGGTATCCCGAGAGATCCTTCGGATATACATATGATGGACTACGAGACGGTATCCCGGGAGATCCTTCAGATATACATATAATGGACTACGGGACGGTATCCCGGGAGATCCTTCGAATATACGTATGATGGACTACGGGACGGTATCCCGGGAGATCCTTCGGATATACATATGATGGACTAAAAGACGGTATCCGGGAGATCCTTCGGATATACATATGATGGACTATGGGACGGTCTCCCGGGAGATCCACCGGACAGTTGAGAAAAGGACTACAGGACGGTATCCTGAGAGATCCTCATTGTTACCATTGTTATTATGCTGTACATATTCCGGGTTTACCCTGTTCTTGTGTTTAGTTATTGTATTGTTTGACCTGTCTTATTTCACTGCTGTACTCATTATTACCGCCTGTTTTCATACTGTAATTTCCTATTATATTATTGATCTCAGTAGGGCCCTGACCTTCCTCGTGACTACCCGGACGAGGTTAGGCTTGGCACTTACTGAGTACTGCTGTGGTGTACTCATGCCCTTTCCTGCGCATATTTTTCATGTGCAGATCCAGGTACCTCCACTCAGGCGCACTATCCCTGAGGTTGAGAGATACAACAGAGACTTCGAGGTATATCTGCCGCGTCCGCAGACTAGGAGTCTCTATCTTATTCCAGCTTTTGTGAAAGTTTATCCCTCCTTTCAGTTGTATAGTTATTCTGGAGTTAGAGCAGTGTACTATATTCTGTTAGCCTGTGGTTCCGATGAGTTTTCGGGTTTTGGGGTGATGTTGTCGACTTCCGTATTATTTTGGGTTGTAAATGCCAAGTGGCTTTTATATACAGTCTTCCTTTTAGATTGTTTAGCTTTCTTTTACTTACTTATTTCCACATTATGTTGTTATTCCGCATTGTTAGGCCTACCTAGTCATAGGGACTAGGTGCCGTCACGACATGTTCACGGAGGGCGAGCTGGGGTCGTGAAAAGTTGGTATCAGAGATCTAGGTTCATAGGAGTCACGGAACACATGCCGATTTATTAGAGCCTCGCTGATTGGTACGAAGACGTTTGTGCTTATCTACGAGAGGCTATGTAACTGTTTAGGAAAAAAATCATCACTTCATTGAATTCCTTGTCGTGCAATATCTTTTGACATCAATTCTAAACCTCTGCTTTCTATTCTCTCACATATGGTGAGGACATATGGTACTCAGGACGATCAGGAACTCGTGCCCCCTTCAGCAGCCGCCAGAGGCCGGGGCCGGGGTAGAGGCCGAGGACGCGCACATGGTGTAGCGAGAGCACCTGCGCGAGCTATCGCCGAGGTACCACCAACAGATCCAGTTGAGTTCCAGACACCTTCCACTCCTACTGCTACTACTACTCCAGTTCTTCAGGAGACATTAGCTCAGTTTATGTCCATGTACACCACTTTGGCTTAGGCAGGGTTGCTTCCCCTTGTTGCAACCACATCTCAGGCTGGGGGAGGAGCACAGACTCCCGCCGCCCGCACTGCTGAGCAGCGAGTGCATGTGGAGAAGGTCCCAGAGATTATTCCTGTACCGCCTGTAGTGCCAGCTCAGCCCGAGGAGGGGTTAGCTGCTTCAGAGGATGAGCAGCGGAGACTTGAGAGGTTCAAGAAGTATGACCCTCCGGTATTCAGTGGGCTAGCATCAGATGATGACTTGGGATTTCTAGAGGAGTGTCACCGTATTCTTCGCACTCTGGGCATAGCCGGACCTAGTGGTGTTTCCTTTACTACCTTCCAGCTTCGCGGGGCCGCCTATGATTGGTGGCGCACCTATGAGTTAGACAGTCCAGACGAAGCTACTTCGCTGACATGGACCCAGTTCTCAGATATGTTCTTGAGGGAGTTTGTTCCTCAGAGCCTCAGGGACGCATGGCGCGCAGAGTTTGAGCATTTGCGCCAGGGTGCTATGACAGTTTCAGAGTATGCTATCCGTTACACCAGATTGGCTAGGCATGCACCGGTTTTGGTTACTACTGTACGTGAGAGGGTTCGCCGGTTCATTGAGGGTCTTACCCCACCCATCAGATCTAGCATGGCTCGAGAGTTGGAGATGGACATTCCTTATCAGCAGGTAGTGAGCATTGCTAGGAGGATCGAGGGTATGCTCTCTAGGGAGCGAGAGGAGAGGGAGGCCAAGAGGTCTCGAGAGTCGGGCCACTACTCTGGTGCCCGTACCCTAAGGGTGTGTAACGGGTGGGCCGGGCCGGGCCGGTTACATTTTTTTTTGAACCGGACGGGTTGCAGTTACGGTTCTTACCGGTTAATTGTTAACGGGTTTAATGGGATGGGGCTTATCCGGGTAAAAACTAACCTGTGCGGGTAGGGGTACTGTCGGGCCGGGTTTCAGTCTTTTTAATTTTTTTTTCAAGTTTTTGTACATGTATTGTAATTTATATAAAATATAAAGTAAAATGTATAAAGATAACAATGATTATGGAAAAAATTGCACTTATAAATATCAAGTGCAACATGTATTTCAAATTTTCAATTTTCAAATTTCAAATTTCAAATTTCAAAATTCAACTCTTACAACTTACAAGTTATGCTAAGTACTATATTCGACAAGTAGTAAATTCAAAGGTTTTGCATTGCCCTTGTAAGTTCTTCATAATCAATATGAACTGACTGTCCTTTTCCTGGAGTGTTAAATTCATATGGGTTATCATGTGTTAATATATCTCCAAGTTCCTCGTCTTCTGGGCTATCAACATCTTTACGTCTTTGATTTCTTCGTTCCGATCTAATCTAATCTCTGAAATATACTAAAACTTCCAAAGCATTGCTTCCCAATGAGTAACGGGTGTCTCCTAGTTGTTGTCTTGCTTGACCAAATGCACTCTCTGATGTAACAGTTGAAATTGGCACATTCAGCACGTCCCGAGCCATAGTGGAAAGAACAGGAAATTGCTTTTCATTCTCATGCCACCATCCCAACGCTGAAAATTCCTTTGTGTGAAATTATCAGCAACATAATCAACTATACTTGCATAATTATTATATAATTGTTGTAAATTATCATTTAATTTGATCATACAAGCAAAAATATCTGGGGTTTCAGTTGCTCCAATCTCCATGTAAGTATATAAAGCATTGATTAATTGGTGACAATTAGCCATCTTAATAGAAGGATT